>JAJDMY020000309.1:0-49989 GCA_022345705.2 Sabuloglossum arenarium
GTTTGACCGAATGGAACCGCCATTGCCAGAGCCATCTCGATGAACCCAAAACTATTCCCGTTCGATGCAACCTTTTCGTATTTCGTCAGACAGTCGTCCGTCCTGGAATCTGTCTTTTCTGTTTGAGCAATACATCACTGCCATCGTCCCAGCGGTTGTATCAGTACGTGTATCCATACCACTGGGAGGAACATATGCTCAAGCATCTACTGGCCATGAACGATAGCAAACCATTGATATGCCCGCATCCACGATGCACCATATCCTATAAATCTATTCAAGATCTGCAGCGTCACTTCCAGGATATTCACTCTATTCAGCTGACGAGGAACATGAAGAGACGCAGCCCAGATATCGATGAGGTTGACAGTGCACGGGTGAAGCGATCTTGTTCTGCGAATCCTGTTACCGAAAAGGTTATATCCTCGCCTAAAGCGTCGCGTCCAAATATCAAGTCCAAAAAAAGTTTTACATCTGATGGAAGGTCGCAATACACATTTGTCAACTACACCACGAAGGCTATTGATTCAGCTGGATGTCATACTGGCATGCCAGGAGGAAGCGAGAGAAGAAACACTCTTCGCCAAAATAGCCCAGCTGCAGATATATTTTCAGACATCGATGGCAGCATTTGCTCAGCAACAGCCCCATCTCTCAAGTCCCAAGACACCTTTTCGATAAACGGCTTGACAGCTGATAAAGGTGCCATATCTGCTGTTGGAATATGCGGGGTACGGCTCGATGGTAGACCTCTTTGAGCAACATGTTGTCAGATTGGAGACGGGAATGAATTTTTGCCTTGATGTTGGCAGTGGCCTTTAAGCATTGCACGCTGCAGATATCATTCATGACGATGCTAGGCTCGAGAACATTCTTATTTTTCCCTCCACCGACGGCCGTCTAACAGCCAAAATTGTGGAGTTTGGATTTGCGTGGATTGATCTAGATAGAAGTCAACATGATGTCTCATTTCGAAGAGGAACACTACCCTAGAAGACACCGGGAGCGGATCGAGAGCTTGCTTGGAAGTATCTTTTTCTCACGGACATTTACTCCTATGGGTTCTTGATTTGGAGGGCCATCGCATATGGCCATCGACCATTTGTTGACTCAGGGGTCTTTGTATCCAAGGAGATATTTTAGAAGCTTGAAGAGCAGAAGCTGACCGACGGCGGTGTCCTCTCCTTGGCGCGTGGGAGCACCAGAATGGTACTTCCAGCGCACGATAGGCCGAGAATAGAAGATGCCCTCATGAATTCTCTTCAAAGACAACCCGCTTTAAGGAATCTCAGAGCCACCATCTCCACGTTAGGCTAAGTGAGAATAGATTTCTATTCTTTTGTGCGGACGATTGACATGGCAGAACGGGCGTCTCGAGAAGAGAATCTGTGGTGCCTTTGCGCACAAAACAGATCCCCGCCGAGATATGAGCTCCCTACTGCTTTTTAACTAATATTTAGAGATTAATGATACAACTAGCAAGGGTTGAGCATCTACAAGTACAGCGGCTTCGACAATCGTCTTGATTGGCAGATGGCGCAAGCTCTTCACAGTTTTTGTAGATCTAAACACTCAGTCGAAGGCCCTTTGACTGAATTCCTGGGCCACTGTGCTTTAACCCTTTCTGGATGGTACTTCAATCAATGGACTGCTGGCGTTGAGGTTGACGATGCTAACACAACAATCCGCAGTCTTACTTTGAGGTACATCTGTATTTCAGCCTCTTTTAGATCTGCTGAAGCTTCAGAAGCACTATACTCGATCTTCTACACGCTGCGGCCATCAGACAAGACAATTCCCAGCTGCGCGTACCCTCTACTTACCCGAAGGGCCCTCCGAAGTGGATGAAGTTTATCTTGAGAGAAGTGATGGATAAGGATATTCCGGGAAAGGAACAGTTTCTGGAGTTTCTTCTCCACTCGGTTGTGTCGGGGAAGCTCTATAGGAAATTGCAACAGGTTCTGTTTAATTTTGTTGTTGACGCTTGATGGAAACAACGCACGCGCCTACAATAGGGGCGCGTGACAGTCGGATTAAGAAGCCGCAGTGCGGAGTGAAATTGAACGCACTTTGAGTCAGGTGGAGCTGCGCGGGGTGGCGGCTCCATTGTGAAGTAAATGCACAATCTTTCTCGTCTCTGGGAGAATGGACTGCTATGGTGGCGGGAAGAAATTTATTCTGACATCACACACAGACTACCTCGGTGATTTTCGCGAACCCGGACGTGAAGATTCTTAGGACTGGTGTTTCTCGGGTTGTGCCCTCGAACCTCTTTGAGCGTCACGTGTCCACCCTCGTTCCAACACATAGGCAACTTGTTCTCTACCCTGCCAAAGAAGCAAACTCATGCGTATGGAGGTGGTAGAAGTAGCGTATAATGTTGATTTGGTTGTTTTATTCTCTTCGCTACTTAGAAGCGAATTCCACGGGGCTTAAGACGGCTGAGAAGCGTCTCTCGCCCTAGGCTCAGTAGCTTTCCCAACGTCTCTCAACGACATCATCGACGACTCAGTCCCAGCATCTTGCTCCCGTTATCGCATATCTGTTCCACCAGGCTTGTCAATTTGTTAACCAATTACTCCTCACTTGACCACCGTTGTCGGCGCTGCCAAATGGCGAACACCCTGCCTACTCCACCCACAACCAAATCCGCCTCATCACGCCGCGAAAGGAGTGGAGGGTCGACAGAAACGATGCCGGGGCTGAATGAGCAGTACCATCGGGAGGGGTTGAGAGAGGGGTCTCCAGCTCCACTCTCCTACTGGCCAGCGATCACAACGGCAATTCCGCTATCCCATCCCATTATCACTGCATGGGATGCTGAGTTGAGACCGAAAATCGAGAGTGTTCTCGGCGAATATGGAATCGTTCCTCGGTCGCTCTCGCTCCTAAAGCGAAAGGACATTTTCTGGCCTCCCGGCCGATCAGACGAGACTGTGTTTATTGATGTCCCTGCTCAATATTATCGAGGTGACAACTGGTGTCTTGCGACCTTAGAACTACGAACCTTTTTTTCCAGTATCGGATTTACTGATTTAATTGTTGAAATTGTGGACGCAGTCAGTCTCAAGCGTCACACATGGGCCATTGAGCTCTCAGATTCGGTCATTCAGGAATGGTCCCAGATTCAGAATCTGTTGACAGAACAGCTAAACGTAGATGAAGCGGTTTGCCTCGAATCTATTAATGTTTTCAGAAGGGGCCTTTCCAATGTCAAGTCTAAGTCAACAGTCACAATTATATTGACGGCGTCGGAGTTGTATGGACTTCGAACAATCGAAGGTCGCATTCGGGAACAACTTGATGCCAACGGATACAGTCATATCGCCTTAGAGATTGTTCGAGACAGAGTTATTCGCTTTGTGATGCCTAATGCTCACCGCTTAGAGTACCATCAGCTACGGCTGGATCTGGGTGCAAGCACTCTAGGCCTAAGTGTGGGGATTGAGGGTGCAGAAGACACCGGAACCCTCGGTGCAAATGTCAGTCTTCGGGGCATCAATAGCCAAGTAATCAGTCTTGGCTTGACATGCTATCATGTCATTCGTCCAGGCCTTACAGATGCGCAGAAGCACGGTACGTTTGGCAACCACTCCACACACGCCAGCACCAAGAATTCCAGTTTTCAAGAATACTAACAAGGTAACATAGATGCGGACAATCACGGTGTGCCTTCTACTGCAGAATATGCACCTAATGTTATTCTGTTGCATCCAAGTTCAGCCGACCATAAAGAATATCTCAAGGCAGTAAGAGAAAGTATTTATCGGGGAGAGGCATCTCTTCAGATGTACCAGGAGAGACTTGCAGAAGCCCAGCAGAAGGTCGAGATGGGCGTTCGACCCCCAGGGTTTGAGAAGCGGCGGCAGGAGACAGTTGAGGATTTGATACTCGGTATCCGAAAACTGCAGAACAACCTCCGCACAGCCGACGAGTTTCATTTCCAGTCTGCAGAAATTGGCAGACTTTTTGCTGCCTCTGGCCTTGCTCGTCGCTCTGCTCAAAATCATCGCTTAGATTGGGCGTTGATCCGCTTGACCCAGTCCACAGTTCCGGGCATTATTAGTGTAGGTTGTCTCGCCAGTATCGTGACGTTGGATAGCTCGTTAATCAGATGGCATATAACAGATTACTCCCAAAGACGAGAGATACCTGGTGCTCCCAAAGATCCTTGAATCGCCAAGTATCCTAGCTCTCCCTGGACGAACTGTATTTAAGAGAGGCCGGTCAACCGGTTTCACATTCGGCGTAGTAAACCCTATCAAGTCAATGGTTTATCTAGATGGTGAGGTGCCAGGTGAGGTAAGAGCATCTGATGAATGGACAGTTGTCCATGAAAATGGAGTTCAGGAGACTTTCGGAACAAGTGGCGACTCTGGTGCAGTTATTGTCGACGAAAGTGGTGAGTTTCTGGGACTTCTTTTTGCAGGATCGAATTCATCTGGTTGGGTTTATATGACCCCATACGAGGCACTTGTCTCCGATATCGAGCAAGCCACTGGGGCGAAGTTTTTTCTGTGAAGTTGTGTTGGGAGTGTTTCATTAGGTTTAAGTTTGCTAAAGTTATGGAGTTGCCTCTCCTTTCTCCTACCAACATCAGGCATAAATTAGCCTGTGATTGAGCTTATAACATGTTTAATGAGTGTATTTCCGCTCTTCCTAATGTAACAGAAACTAGACATCTCATGTCTGCAGCTCTTTACTCAGCGACAGGACCTCAAGCTCGACGGGCAGTAGAATTCAAGGGGCCGCTCCTCAGGCGACTCTTGTGGTTCAGTCGTTGATAACTGCAAGTGGAGATACGATTAAGTTCCTCCCTAACCACCTTGCTAAACTCTTTGGTTCGCCCTATCATAATGACAATGCTAGGGTGTACACAAACTCCTGGTGGTTTTACAAGGGTGTAACACAGCTCACCTACGACCAGTATTCCTTCGAGATCGACGATTTCATCTGGAATAACCCTGATATTGTGATCTGCTTCATTGCTGGTAACGATGGGACTCATGATAATAGAGACGGCATCGTTGATCTAGCCCAGGTTGGGTCGACTGCATCAGCAAAAAATTGTATTACCGTGGGTGCCTCAGAAAGCATCCGGACCCAGATCGAGCCAGCAAATCCCATCATCTATGAGTCATTACATCCAACGCAGTTCACCAATCAGCCACTTCGTGATGACCCAAGTTCTGACAATGCAGAGGGAATGGCTGCCTTTAGCAGTTGCGGACCAACCAAGGAAAGATGAATCAAACCTGATATTATGGCACCGGGTACTGCTCTTCTCTCAGCACGGTCCAAAAATGCATCGCCATACTCTGAAGTGGACAGAACTTAAGTGCTGAAGCAAGCTTACAGGACTGCACTTTGAGTTAAAGTCCAAGTATATAAGCATGGCAGATCTAGTACTAGCAATTAAGCTCAAAATCTTTAAGACAAATCAGGTGTAGATGTGAGGTCTGCACTAACTAGACAAGCTTTAACTAAAATTCGCAAACTCATCTCACCAGATCCGTCTCGCAAATCCATCTCCCCTGAGCCGCGCTCTAGTATAAGCTACGAAAAGAGTGTAGCTAGGATGTTACGTAAGGTCAGTATTTTATTTACTTAGGGAGATATAACTATGTACATACAAACTTTGTATCGAGGGAGGCTCGTATGGAGAATATCCTTCCTCTCAATCCACAAGATTCGACATTATTCTAGCCGAAGATCGAGAGTAAGAGGGAGCATAGGAGGAACGATAGCTTGACTGCTCATTGTGGCTGTTCTGTAGAAGTGTAGTCGATTAACCTAAAAAAACTTGTGCAGCATGATTTCTAATACTTGTAGGTATTGCTATTTACATCAGGGGCCAATTCTAGCTCCTCGGATCTAAACATAGAAATGTCAGCTAGAGCATGGAAGCGGCCAGAGCAATCGAGCGGCAAGAGCATGAGGGCGATGAGATAAGCAATATTGCCAATGAGACCAAAGGGGTGATGCGTAATACCGGGAAGGAAGGTATCATGTATGTACAGCGATCGGTGACCTTCTGTTTTCTTGGCGAGTCAGAGTTCGGGAACCGATACATACCACCAGGGCCGCATGCCACCCCTGTTTAACACGGAAATGTTCCCCATATACACCATATTCGATTCCCAAAAGTTCAACTAACTGCATACGAATATACATGTTTACTAGATTGAACGCCTAATCGCAATAACACCATATATGATGCCCCTGCTCGTCACAAACAATGCCCCTTTCCGCTGATGCAAAACCACTACAGCCCATCAAATAACGCCCCAACCACATCACTTAGCATCCTCAACCCGTAAAACCCACTGACACTCCGATAAACCTCCAATTTCTTGATCACATCTTCCCTATTCATCGTGCCAACCCACTCCCCACTACACGAGCAATGTTCCATGAAATCATTAATCTTTACCGCCCGGCATTTCCCACACTTCAGATCTTGCGTCGACCAGGCCGTAACGAGCTGCTGTAGTTGCGAGACCATCTTCTCCTCGATTACGAGGCGGTTGTACTCGTGTGAACAATATGAACACTTCCATGCCCTCGACTGTGTGGCGAGAGGAGCGCCGTTGGCGTCGAGATCCGGCATAAGATCTTCATCTCTGCAAAGATCCAGGTCTCGAGCTAGCGTGCAGTTGTCGCAAATAACCTGTGTGAGCTTCAGGGATTCGCTGGGATTTACGAATTGCGCCTCCTGGCTAAACTCCCGGACTTCGAAGACAGCAAGAAGCTCCTTGCGAAGCAGTCTAGCTTCAAGTGTAATGGACTTCTCTAGACTGAGGACTGCCATGATTGACTTGACGAGTTGAAGAACGGGATCGGTGAGTTTCTTGTATGAGCCTGGAGAGGCCGGAAATACGTAGTCGCTCGCAAGTTCAGGATGCATCATCTCGTCGTTCTGTCGTTTAGCAAGCTGGACTACTTGCTTTTTCAGCGGTCTTTCGAAGTCCTTCCCCAGAACAATCTTATCTTCGTTGTCATCTGCAAGTTTCCTCACGGGAAGCTGAGTCGGACGTGGTGTAGCCGGAATGTCTCCATTCATTAGTGGCTTTGGAGTCTTCAAACCATGCATGAGCTCGATGAACTCGACAGCCCAATCGTGAAAAACCGATTGCAGAGGGACAGGCAAGAATTTGCTCAGCTGCCAGTGCATAACACAGTCTAGCTTTTGAATCTCTGCCTCGACAACTTCAGAGCACCCCTTTCCGCCGTAGTTGAACTCATCGTACCAAACAAGGTAGTCCCAATACTCTTTAATATCTAGATCCAAGAAGTGGAATAGAGGCTTTGCCTTGATCGACTTGAGGATGTACTGACTGTACGCATACGCATTCCCAACTTCTGATTTGGTCGTTTGAAGCAGCAGTCGGTTCGCATTTGCAAACACCACATGTGATCCGACTCTCCGGAAGTCCGTCATAAGTTGTTGAAAAGCCTTACGTGACATCATCTGCACGTAGTAGTGCAGCGAACGATCGTACATGAAAGAATCCGGATTCTCCACCCAACGGACAAGGTGTTGGACCATAATGTCAGCCATAGTGCTGCCTTTACACGCTTCTGTCCACCATGCTTTTACCATCTCCCGGAGAACCGTAACACCAGCAGTAGTAAAGGCATTATCAGCGTACAAGACATTTGTCCCGTCGCTAGGGGCATCATTTTCAGGGGCTGCGGGGTTGAACGATACCGAATCGCTACCTTCAAGCTCGTTGATCAGCGAAGATGTCAGAATAGTATTGATGGTGAGATTGCGGATATCGAGCTCAATGCACACTGAAGAGTATGCTCCAGGGTTGTTCACTGCAGGCATCTCAACCGTTTCCATCTGGCCGAGAATATCATCTTTTTCGTATCCTGCGTGGTCTGGCCTTGGACCCGGAGACCACCAGAGTACAACGCTGTTCTTTTGTAAGCGGCGTGCGTATGCAATATCAATCAAGAACCTTGGGTCATCCCGTTCGAGGTTGCAAAGGGGGACATCTCCATATCGTGCTAGATCGATCAAATGGGAGATCCAGGAGCCCAGAGCAAGATAGTGAGTAACGAGTCGTTTAGAAATAAAAGCTTGCCATCCCAGAGGTGGGAGGTTACCATCGGATATATCAGATCGCAGGGGTACGATGGGGAATTCGTTGAGCGCCGGAACGTCATGAACAAGCAAGCGTCTCTGCGGTGATTGAATCACCAACACTAGCGGGCGATTTCCCTCATTTCGCATTTTCCTAATCAGGTCACCAATTTCCAGATGTGCTTTCCGTTTAGTAGTGACCTGTGTCGTCTTAAAATGGATATTTTCCTGATATTCAAAGCAATTCTGCCATGGTACTCCGCCAGAATCTTGCATGCGCCTAGCCTGTTGCTCGGCATACACCTTATCGATATTAGGCAAGCTCTGAGAATCCCGTGATTTGTTTAGTACCGTAACATAGGCTTGATCGCTCGCGGTGGAGAAGAGCGCAAAGATCTGCCGATCACCCGCCAGGACGTGGTATAGGAATATATAACCTAAGTTATTTTGCGACAGGTAGGGTTGCTTTGCTGGAGCTCGGCGCAGGGACGACATATCGAACCCATGCTCTAAACCTTTACCGAGAACACCTTTTTGGGTCTCGTCGAATGTGCAAAGACTGCCCAGTTCGAGCACCGCTCGCACGCTCAGGGGAACGTGCTTTTCGTATACGCCTTCGACACTTGGGTGCCCAAAAAGAAGAGCAAGCTTTTGAGCCTCACTGACGTACGTCTCCTCCGGCATCGTGAGCTTGAAGAGATGCACTGAAGGGTGTCCATTAGGGAGGGTATGGTTGACTTTTTCTGCAGAGCAATTTTTAACGTCAACGTCCGGAAGCTCTTTACCCTTCAAGTTAAGAAAAACCTGCCGTGGTACTCTGATCCTTATCGAGTGAATCTTTTTGTCAATAAGAATGAAAGCGCGGATTTCACCCGGGGTGTCCGTTCCTCTAAGCTGCAAGACCTGCCATGTGCTGCTGAAAAGCGCCTCAGCCTGATTCCTGAAAAAGCTGCCAATAGCATCTGATGCAACATTAGTTCTCTCCCCGAAGAGCTGTCGACGTCTCACCCTGGCCTGCTTTTGGATCTTCCACTTCTTTTTCTGGTATCGTAGCCAGCCTTCATAATCTTCTGTCATAGTAGGCATTATGGCCGGCAAACTGGCATAGGGATCAACTGGTGCAACTGGAGGCTCAGGCTCCTTTCTTTTTTGTACCAATTTAGTGGCCGTCCCATTCCTCGGTCTCACTGATTGCGAAGATCCAAAATCCTCTAGGTCTTGCATGCGGTGATCTTGTGTATTGGTGATATCGTCCAAGGCATGCTTATTGAAGTGATCTGTCATCTTCTTTTGTTTGAGTTTGTCATCCTTGACATTAATCCGCTTCTGCAGCCAGTCCGGATGGGCGACTCGAGGTACAGGGTTGCGCACTTTCTGCAGTGCAGCGGGAATCGTGATGAGCTTTTGAATCACGGAGCCTAAGCGTTCAAGATAATACTCCCAGTCAATGATAGTCCGGGGGTCCATGTCGCTGGGGTCTTCCCGCATCCATTTTCTCAAGAAGAACCTCCTCACATCCAATTCCGCAGAAAATATTGCTACCGGAATAGCCCTCTCTGTGACAGGCATATTCTTAGGTCGGGATGATATGATATACTTGCAGTTCAGTCCCTTGTCCTTGACCATTTGATCACCCAAAAATTCAGCTAACCGTTTGGCAGTGGTGATTGAAGTCGACTTTTGTGCTCCGTACTCCTCCAAGGTCTTTGACATACTCCTATTTTCGCAAATAAGGTCGATGAGCTCCTCATCAGCAAGCGTTGATCCATGTTGGTGCAGCACGTCCAACCATCTGTTGGCAACTTTTGCAACTGCAGCATACGTTTCTGTTAAAGTTGTCCCCTCCAGAAAGAATTTGAAGATCTGCTGCTGGAATATCTTGATAAGCTTTAACTCTCCTCTTCGCTTTAACTCAAACCCTTTGAGCTCTGCCAGACTTCCATCATGGTTAAAAACCGCATATCGTTTCTTCAGGTTCTTATCCTCCTCTTTCGACGTGGGCAGAATCATGGCTTTATACGGACCATCAACCTCAAAAAAGATTGTGTTCTCGCTATGTGTTTCATATCTAAAATTCTGTGGATCGATCAATTCCTGGTATTGATGATTCGTAAAGAGCGCATGTACCAGATGATTCAACATCACACAGGGGTACGAAATTGGTAATTTCTTCCCTCCTTTCAAAGTAAAAGCGAAGTTCTCTGGAAACGTCGCGGGCAGAATACACCAAATACCGTCAGTATCCAGTTCGAGTGGCCGTCCAATCCTTTCGACAAGCTGTCGAGCCATTTGAATGATGTGCGCTCCTGTCAAACAGGTAACTCCAGCCATCGCCATGGAGTACCATCGAGAACCCTTGCGCATAACGTACCCATAAAAGCTGTTCAGAATGACCTTATGGGCTAATTGTAGGGAGTCAAAGAGAATAACCATCTTCTTTCCTTCCTCAATTTCTGCAGCCGTCGCTCCAGAAGACTTCAGCGCATCAGTCTTATTTTTCCATACCTTTTGCTGCCCCTTGAAATCATATCTCCGATCACGGAAATTCTTCACCGTGTCAACGTAAAACGGGTTCTCCCTCTGGCAGATGATAGCTTCACGCTCAATTGTTTTCGTCTCGTGAATCTTGTGGTAGATTTTCTTGCTGTAGTCCTGAAGACGTTTTTTGATCAGCCGTGCTTGTTCATCCGGTGGGAGATCTTGAAAATTCCGCGGTGGACTATTTGGCCACCGTCCTGGAAAGCGCTCATTCTCCAAAGCGTGCCGAATCATGTTATACTCGTCTCTTTTGGCTGGCAAGAACTCTCCTCTCCATGACCAAGGCATCCTCCGATCGCAAGTCTTCCCCGGCCTATTGAAGTCACAGGCAGCGCAGTCAGATTCTTGGATCATCGAATCTGGTTGCAATCGATTGGTTGTCATGATGTTAGGATACATAGACGCCACGTCCAAATGGTATATCGATGGCCTCTCGTTCCGATTCGGGGTCTGTTTTAGCTCAAGAAGTTTTTTCTCTATTTGAGCCTTGACTTCCTCGTAGTTTGTGACGTCCTCTATAGCCTTTTTGCTTTCCACTATAATACTGAACTGGAGCGCCGAATCGAGGTCCCTAATCAGCTCGTCTATTGCTGTTGTATCCAGAGCGAAGTTTACCGGAATGTCGCTTCGAAAGACGCCTGCTTCAATGCTCTCTACATGGCCACCAACATAAGTTTCGCTTTCCAGCAAATGACCTTCCCAGAATGCCTCTTTTGGTTCTTGATGTTTGTTCGGCAGAACGATCTCTTTCTTTTGTGCTTGTACCTATTTATAGAATTAATAATTATACCCCTGAATGAAATCTCCTCAAGATCGACTACGTAACATACCATGAGCAGCATTTCGCACAATGTTCCTGTTCCTTTTCGTAGCACATCATCGGGATTGAGTGGAACGATTGTACAAAGGGAAAAAATAAAGGGATGGACGTATTTCATGTACAGATAGTAAGTCGCGACAGCGTCAGACACCGAGTACTCGGCCAGAGTCTGAGGCCGTTCGCTCGCATATCTTCGTAGCTATCAGTAAAACCCCGCAGTAGATACACATTGAAATTAGGAACAAAACGGTCTATACAAGAGTCATACCTTGTCATAACTTCCGGATCCAGCTCATCAGGATCATATCCTAACTTAGCAACCGTCACAGCCTTCAAACCTTGACTCCCTTGTGGCAAATAACTATCCCGCTTTACCCAACTAAAGCAATCCATATGCACACAGTAATCGCTTTGATAGATATCCTCGGAGTTCTTCCTGAAACCAATTTCTCGATACATGTCAATACCCAGTACACTAGCTCTTGCTTCCACAAACGGCCAATCGAAAAAATCGCCGTTGTAAGTCGCAATGACGGTTGGCCTGGCCTCCTTGATGTGTAAGAAGAAACGCTCAAGTAGAGCCTTTTCATCAGGCTCGTTGAATATCATAAAGGGACCCTCATATTCCGGTTTCGGTGTGTAGTCAAAGTCAGATATGTCTTCCGAGACTATCTCACGATTCGTAATGAGAAATCCCTGGCCCTCGATCATATATGAAATCATCATGATCTGGTCAATTACTGCGTCAGGAAATTTCAGGGGTAATTTGGTGGTTTCGATGTCGAAAGCGAGGACTACGGGATCTGCGCGCTGTAATCGCTCTTCTATGCATTTGAAAGTCGTAATGCCATGCTTTGCTTCCACTGTATACCATTTCCCAATTCGTATGTCTGTGATATGTGAGCAAAATTTTGAAATTTTTGAAATTTTGGGATACCAACCTTTATCAATTGCGACCCGCACATGGTAAGGAACATCATACTCTCGTATATCAACAATGTAGTCACACGCATCAACAACACCATTTAATCGTCTATCGTTTTCTCGTGATTCATCAAAAAGGTCAAATCCAGTATTAGCGCTAGCATACGGTCGTTAGCACAGCTTTCTGACCCGTGGAAGGGGGTTGAATGCTACAAACCTAGCAACTTCGGCATAAGTATCCATCGCGGTGACATTCTTCTTGTTTTTCTCCGCAATTGGCATTAGAAACTTCCTCACAGTCAACAAATCTGAAACATTGGCAAACTTCAGTTGCAGAAAAGTTCGCCGATAGCCTAATAAATGGTTCGGCTATGCCAACACATAAACCGTCAGCGTATTCCTCAATAAGTTTTATCCATTACTCCCGCGATAGTCCTCAACTTCTCACAAGGGATCTCACCATTTGCAGATCCTCCTTTGTGACCCTCACCACCTTCTTCAATACACCCTCGAATTTTCTCCTTAGCCATTCCTCCACCTCCGGCTCAGAGCCCATCTTACACGCTAACACGAAATATGGATCATACTCTATCGTTGCTTTGAAAGTGCCCCCATCCTCCTCCAAGAAATAAAAATCAACTCCCGCTCGCCCACCCGGGACGTTTTCGTCCTCAATTCTTGTAGAATGCATGTTGCACAACCACCCAACCTTCTTCTTTCCACTCTCATAGCGAGCAAATCCCATGGCCTCATCGATACCGTGGGCTAGGCGCGTGGCCTCAAATTTTTCCTCCAGGGACGTCGCCTCGGAGTACCGAAGGGAATCTGCAGTAAACGTTTTTAGCTTGCGGCCGCCTGAATATGAAGAGCCATTATTGAAGGCGCGTCGAAACGAGTGATTGGGCCGGCGAGAGGGCATGGCGAAGGTGAAGGAAGCCTCGAAAGGCTATAGAGGGATGTTGTTCAAGTTGAAAACGCCAGCGCAACAGTCTCTAACAAGTCTAGAGTGCAGCTTTGGGAGATGGGGATCGTCGAAATGTTCGTATGATACACAGCGCGGACAGCAATTGCACACAAAAGTGGCCGAACAATATCGGTTTAATTGATTGACACGAAGAACGCGAGCGTCGCGAACGAGACGCGACACGCGACAAGAGATTGAGCAGGGATGTGCGGCTACGGTGTGCATATATAGCATTTTCAGCTTCGCCACCTCCACCGCCACTTCTTAGCTACCAACATTGTACCACTATGGCCGCCGATACTCGAGAAGAATCAAAGACTGCCAATTGCCCCAAAACCTACGCCTCCTTTAACCCTCCTGAAAATGCCAACGCCCACCCAGGGGCTGCGGTCAACACAGCTGGTGGACGAATCCCCGACGTCGGCATCATCGAGGTTGCGAAATCAATTAAAATAGAGGATTTCCAAACGGTACACATGAAACCATGTGTGCGGGATTCATTACTGATGGGAATCCTGGGAGGCTTTGGAGTTGGTGGAGTGAGGGCAATCCTGGGGGGTATGGAATTGATTCCTTGACTACCGCATGATGGTGCGAGCACGACTGACAATGGTGGATTCAAAGCGCCTACGCGCAAGGCGTCGCATTGGGCCGTTGGGACCTTTTGCGTTTCGTCGTTGGTTGTCTACGAGATATGCCACTACAAACGGACGATGGAGAAAGAGGGTTTGAAGCGGGCTGTGGAAATCATCGATCGAAAGAAGCTTGAACGGGAACGGAAGATGGAGGAAGAGCGCAATAGGAGGCGGCAGGCGAAACTGGAGGAAGAGGCAAGGATGGAGGAGGAGAGGCAAAAGAAGAATAGGCGGTGGTGGAAGGTTTGGTAACATGGGAGCCCGTGAGGATTATGAGGGTCTATGGCATGCGAACTCGCTGATGCTGTGTATTTTATTTGGCAATCGAGGCCAACCTTTCGTAACTTCTAGACCGGCGAGGCTGTGCATAAAGTCATTCACCTTTGGTTATTGAAATCCCCCCGTACTGAACCTCATTGCCTCGCTCCGGGCCAAACCGACCATGAATCCTGTTCAGGATGCCTTCCCTGATGGCCATTTCACATCGTGGCCCAGTCCTCAGAGATTCCATGTCCAGATACCTTCCCAAGCGAACTCGTTGCGCCTTTCTAGACCCCTCCGACAGAAAGAAAATGTGGAAAAAAGAACGTCAGCTATCTCCAGTATCAGCAAACCTGACCTTTCTAGTTGTCCAGCCCTGCATCTCCAAATCTTCTGTCATCGGTGTACCTCGTCGACTCCTCTTCTCAATCCTCCTCTTCCTAGCTTCATTTGCCTCTCTAGACCGATACTCCATGATCTGCTGTTTCCTTTTCTCTGTTCTCGCATACGCCTGCGCCGGTGTGGGTTTATAGCCAATGCCGTTCACGCCCTCGCCATCATCGTCGGGATCATTGAGATCCATGCCCGTAATCTCATCGTCGCGCCACGTGAGACTTGATCGGAGAGCTTCCTCATCATCTTCTCCAACATCCAACATTTCTGGTGTTTCTCCGTTACTGTTCCTATCACTGAAGACCGGTGGGGACTTCAGTCGTGTCTCAGTCTGTGAGTTTACTGGTGAGAGTGAGCCTGGCTCTTTAGAATTAGCAACTCTATGGCGCTCCTGGATATCGTTGCCACCCGAGTCTCTGTTGGGAGAGATGCTGGAGCTGTCCATAGCCTCATGTCGTACGGGAGCATTAATATTCTTTGGTCGAAGAGTCATAGCCATTCCGTCCCTCCCAGTCTCCACTACCACCTCAATAGACCGCTTTTTAGCCCGCTTCCGCGCCATCCCTTCCACCTCCAACGTATTATGTGTGACCTCCAGGTCCCCAGATACCCCGATCCCCCTTCCGTTTCGAAATGCAAGCTGGAAATCCATCTCCCTTCGCCCCTTTCCCTGCAGCTTTAGCTGTTCTAAATCTTTCGCAACTGCTGTGCGCGGGCTGCCTCCATTCTGTTGGGCCACTTCCGTGAATGACGTAGAAGGCAATGCTAGATTAGTATTGAGCTTTGTGGGTGATATCGGAGCTTCGACGAGTTCGCGTTTACGTTTTGGTGATGAGAATTGTGGAGAATCGGAGATTTGAGTAGCCATAAGAGATGGTGGAACGCTACTTTATTTGATGGCGTTGGGATAGATCGTGGTCGACGATAATATTTTGCAACATAACCGAAAACGGCTTGACAATTACGTCGACAAATCAAACACCTCACAGCATGTTTATGGTTCACGATATCATCATCGAATTTACTGGCTGTGAAGTGCTGTATCTACTCGTAGGTATCTTGAAGGTCAACTGAAAGCACTTTCGTATTAAATGTCTAATCAATTTAATGTCTCGACTCTCTTGTCTATGCCTGCCTCGCAACCATCCCAACCATGCCCCCTACAATCGAATTCCGGATGACTGCATCTTAGAAAAAGGGAGTGTCAAAAATACATGCGGCCAAGTTTGAGGTTCTCATTGTGGGTGAAACGGCCGATAAACCCTCACCGATCAACCCCCTTGACGAACCAAACAGGAGAAAACCCGTCTCCAATTCTCGAAACTCCGAGATATCGCACATACGCCTTAATTGTCAATAACCTAGTGTCCATTACCAGCAGTAACAGTGCTTCCGCTGTTTGCGGTATGCTGCTGGTTCAACGAGTTCGTCATCTGGCCTGCAAAACCCTGGGTGCCTGAACCTCCATACGTATCTTGTTGCGATTGCTGAAGAGCTTGAGGCTGATTGGTCTGCGGTACCGCAGCATTCCCAGCGTGACGCTGTATGTTTACCTGAGTAGCTCCACGGGCCTGCTGCTGTTGATTCTGCTGGTTCTGCAGCGCCAAAGTCGCTCTCTGCCGTTCCATGAGTAATGCCTGTTGTTCGGCAGACATATACGTATGAAATCCACTAGCGCCAAGAGTAGATGGAGTCTGATACTGGCTCTGAGAGGATTGCTGGAAGTACTGCGTCTGTCGAGTAGGGGTCTGGTTTGACAAAGCATTCACGCCCCGTAGCGATTGCTGTGGTTGCTGAGCTTTGAGTGGGGACGAGCTACGAACGCCGGCGTATTGACTCTGTGCAGGTGCGAAGTGCTGCCGAAGAGCTGCCTGTTGCTGATACTGGGTTGGGGATGGTTGGGGATATTGACGGGTGGCAGTAGGCGTCGGGGCTGTAGACTGAGAATGACTGTGATACTGCTGGTACCCGTGCTGCGTTCCCTGCTGTTGAAAGTATTGCTGTGAGTTGTTTTGAACATACTGAGACTGTGTCGGACGTGAGGGCTGCGGCGTATACGGTGGCTGTGCTGGAGCTCCAGTCGATACGCGGTGCGCATTGGTGGATGGTGGCCGCTGTGGGTGCTGGAATGAAGCTTGAGTAGTTGGAATCGAGTCGCGTTGCGTATTCGACGACGGTGGACGAACAGGAGTTTGTTGCTGCTGGTAATATTGCTGCGCTCCTTGCTGCGGTCTTGAAATTGGTAGCTGAGCATTCGCCGCAGGCCGCTGATGATATTGTGATGAAGGTGTTCGACTAGCATTATATTGTGCTTGGACCGGGTATTGTGAAACGGGAGGTGCGGTAATTCTCGAAGCAGGTCCAGCGGCAGCGTTCAGTGCAGCAAGGGCAGAAGCTCTTGCTGCAGTCTCATCCTCCTCCATGACACCTTTATAATCTTTACCTTCGATCACCATCTTCGTGCTGATGTTGAGCTCAGCTAGCTGTTCACCATCTAGCTTGGCCACAGCATAAGGAGGCAGACCGGCGATCAAGATTGACAGCTGCGACTTCAGCATGTAATAGATGTCCATTTCAGCCGAGGAAGGGCTGGACGGGCTACCTGTCATGGCCGTAATTTGACGGTTCTGACCAACGGCAGTCTGTGACATTGGTGCCAGGGAAAGGTTCCGGATGCGTTGGTGAGAGTTAAGAGTCTCGAGTAGTTCCGAAATGTCCTTTAGAATTTCGTCTAATTCCCTGTCATCCACATCCTGTGGCTTCTCCTGGGTCTCATCGATCTTAAAATCCATCGGTGGATCTTCAGGTGCCCAGGAGTCCACAGCTTCTCTGAGCAGCCTCTCCTCATCTTGCTCTACTGTAGCCTCTGCATAATCTGGTAGGATCAGACCGTCCACAGTTTCCGGGAGTGGTTCTGCCAAAAGCTGCTCAAAGCGCTTTTCCCCTACTCGCTCCCACCAAAGACGGCTTTTCACCTCTTGTGGCACAATCGCACCTGAGTCATCATGGCTTGGAGCGAAACTCGAATAGGCACTTCTGAACAGAGCATCCTCCTTTGCACGGGAATGTCTTGCAATAGCCTCAAGATTGAGCTGCGCCTTGGCCGCATCGCTTGAAGAGCGATCTCTCTTACTTCGTCTTATCTCGGAAGACGATTGGGGAGGCGGGATAGCATTGTAAGTAAGCCACTGCCCCGTCGATAGCGGCTGTGTTGAATATGTTCCAAGGCGATTACTCCGTGGACTCAAAATCGGCTCGGACGGGTTGAACCAGCCAACGGAGGAACCTCTAGTCGTGGTGTGTTTTGATTGCTTAGGCGGGTTCAGCTGGGGCAATGTCGCTGGCGGAGCGAAGATGTCGCCCAGAGTAGGTGCTTTCTTCTTGCTGTCAGATACAGTAAACGAGTGCACAGGAATGATTTGCGTTGTAGAGATGCCGTTCGGGAGAGCAGCTTCCCGCATAGGAGTTATAACCTCGACAGACGAGGCAGTAGTTGATGAGTCAAGGCTCGAGCTCGGACAAGACCTGTCGCTTGGCGGAGTTGCCGATATTCGGACTGGCTCCTGAAGACTTGAAAAGAGTTGCTTAGGTTGGGATGCATTCCCGTAGAGGGTTAAAACAACTCTGTTTGGTCTACTATCTCCACCCATAAGCGAAGTAGCCTTGCTTCCGCCAAACCCATTCACGACTACTGTACCATCAAGGTCAGCTACGTCCTCCTTCTTCACGCCAGGATCTGAAGTGGATGGCCTTTGCATTCTCTCCCGGGCGATTATATTGTTAAAAGTCTTCTTAAAGGCCAAGATACTGGCAGTTAATCTTTCGTCATCAGGAAGAGGAGGCAAGTAGCGATGGGAAACTGTCCCATTCGGAAGGCTGTTTTTTGGCTGAAAAACAGCAAGAATGGCTGACGAGGCTGTTTCGACATCTGCAACAAGCTCGCTCCAACTCATATACGTTCCGAGATTCAGCTTGGATGTAATAGTGGCATTTGTGCCGGGCTCTAATACTTTCTGGCGCTTTGCCGTTGGTTCCGAGGTGTCCCTTGGTAATGGGTAATTCAAAATCGATGGTGTCGTGTCTTGCCTATGAGAGGAATGTAACTGTGAGCAATCCCATTCAATTTGAAAGGCTGGATAACAGATACAGCCAGTAGATGCACAGACGAATAGAAGTATGTACTATATAATCTCAAGGCGTCGCACACGAAAAGTTCCACGTACCATTTCAAAATTTCCAAAAGATCTCGCATAAATCCTTCGAACTTCACCCTCTCTTGCCCTGCAGTTGATTCTTTACTTGATGTCGGCCCATTGCTTTCTTCTCTTTTGCGTTTTCCAGGGCTAACTATCGAGGACGTTGCTGTCCTCGAGGGCGGTGGAGGGCTCAACAGCCCGGTCGGCATGGACATGACGATCGAGTCCGTCTGCGCGTGCTATCGAGACGAGACTTTGAGCTATCAAACGCGCTTAGAGATAAATTCGCGAAGTCTTGCGCAAGCTAGTTAGCTTGGACACGATTGGAAATTTGACCGCAAAATCGACGTGACCATACCCAGTGGCGTTGGTGCAATCTTTCAAATCAGCATGAAAACGATGCAAATCCAACGCAAGAGAGTCTTTTGCGCGACGAGATGTAGACAGACTTGTTGGTGTTGATACCTGTTGCTTGCGCTGAAGGTTTTGGTGGTTGTTGGTTGTTCAGGCGATGGTTCGCGAGTTAAGGAGCGATTTGTAGCGACAAGAATGCTCCCACCTGCAAATACTCCAGTCCAAACGGCTGCGAATGAAGTGCTCTGAGACTTTGCGGTAAGAAAAAGGTCTTCGAAAGCAGTCGGTCTCGACGGTATCGGCGTGTTCACAACTTGCAGGATCTGCTCGGGGTTGTGAGGAGGGATTTGGCGTTAGTCCGGATTTGTGATGGAACGGTTTACACGTGACCAAAACCCAGAATTTCTTGCCCATGTATAGGAACTCCGTGGTAGAGCACCATTGATCAGCTTCAATGAATGACATCTTCTATATTTTCTATACGTAATGCTACCATCAGTAGACCTTCTGCTAGCCCTAAGATTCTGACCATCTGGCTTCAGGTGAGTAAGCAATTGCCCTTTGAAAGGACTAAGCTCATACAACTCTAAGAAACCCGTTCCAAATATCTCCAACAAATCTGGACCGTGCTTCCATGTGAATCCTCGGTCTATCTTTCATGCTAGGCCTAACACCTCATTTGGTCCCACCATCTCTCAGGCTACATTCGATACAAAGGGAGATAGCCGGGTATACCATGCCAGTATATTGCCAGTCCGCAAGATTCCTCACGACAAAACGCTAGAAGGCCGACAACCAGGTAGTAGAGTCCGCAAGACTCCCCAGAGCAAAAAGCTAAGCCGTACAAAGGCGAAAGCTCGGAGAGAGAGTCCATCCACTGGTTTAATAGAGGCTCTAGGCCTGATCAGCCAATATCATGCTCTTCCAAAACAGTACGACACAAAAATGGACCTTTCATACAATGGGCCACAAGTCAAACGGCGCGACATAAGAAGGGTAAAGCACTTCGACTTTCGGACGATACGGAGCAAGTCTAAATTAATACCGGAGGAATTGTCCTTGCCTCATATTTTGGCTATTTATCTCATAAATGTTTATCCGCTGCTGGATGGAGCCTCTGGTAAGTATGTTTGCGAACAATGCATGTCACAACTTGATGCCCGGATCACAGAAGTCTTCAGTGACCAAAATATCGATTATTTGGCCCAGCGAGGGTACGATGCAGCAGATGTCATGGCATGGGCCTGGATCCTTACTGGAAGGACTTCTGAAAAAGCGATTTTGCGGATGTTCGCCATAGCCAGCTATGGGCCCTCTTGGCGTAATGTCGGGGAGACGATCCCCACGTTTGTACTCCTCTTTCTACTCCGTCGCAGACAGATTCCTGCGAGGAGCCTAAAGTTGTTGCTGATACACGCTTGGGACCGCCTGGAAAATGGTACCACAAGCTTGCCGGCAGTCAGCTACGACCAGAGACTGGACGAAGATACAGAGCTAGGGCCTTGTTCCCAGAGGAGCCGGCAGTCCTTGGATTCAAGGAAGCAATCCTGCCCGCAAATGGATGAGAAGAGCATTATTGTTATGATCATCCGCCTTCTCCGTCATGCTCGTCAGGTATGGATTGCTTCGGTAGTCAATATTTCAAAGATGGTCTCCATACACGTAAATGGAGGCAGGGCTGTTTATGAAGCTCCTAAAGTAGAAGCCTTAAAAGAAAAGACAGCCGCGCGTCTTACCTTTTTCTACAATCGAGCTCTCTCCCTTTTATCGGTACCCTCACTGGTCAATCCCTTTCTCTCTATCCCATACCAACAGCGTGCGCAGTTCCAGTTGCTCAAAAGAATGGCAGAATTCAACCCCCCTCTCCACATCAACGGAGAAGGGTATCGTGCTGTTGCTCGCGTTCAACTTGCGCACAGGAAAACTCTAAAAGAACGCCAATGGGCAGAGCTAAAGGCAAAGTCATGGCCGCCATGGAAAGAGGAAAGGACGGGTCTAGATGTTGAAAAGGGGCTTCAGGACGGGATAAGCAGAGCCAAAGAGGTTATTATTCGAATGAAGGAAGCTGGCTATGCTCCCGGCGAATGGGGGAAGGTGGTTGATATCTATGCGGGGTGGGACACAGACGGAAGCCCAACCATTCAAACAAGGACCACAATGTTCCCCAAGATGCCTTGCCAGTATGAAGACGTTTGGCCTGCCAGAATACGATCTACAAGGACCGTAAAGGAAGCCTGGGCTTGTTTCTTGGCTCACCGTGATGCGAATCTTCCGCCTTCCGAAAATGTCTATTACGCAATGACAGAGAAAGTAATTTCTGAGGAAAAGAGAAAGAGAAGCCTTCCCAGGGGAAATGCTGGAGACTCTCCAATTTCTGACTGCGAAGATCCATACCTGCCTGGCGATGGCCAAGAAGTCTTTCCCGAGCCCGTCTCACCAAATGAAGCCATCTATGTCCGCTCACAACCGCCGTCAACCAGTGATTTGTGTGATCAGATGTTTCGGGACAACATACGCCCAAAAGGGCGATTCTTGGAATTGATCGTCAGTCATGCCTGCTCACTCGAGGCGGGTTTGGAATATTTGTCAACTTGGGGGGATTTCAGGGGTGAAGCGGCTTATGCTCTAACAAGACCCGATCTGGCGAATCAGCCAAGGGGTTCTCAGGTAATTAGGTCACTCAGAAACATACCTGAGCAAACCTTTTCCGCATTCATTAAGCTTCTCTGCCGCTTTCCACGATCTCGATATCCAATAACTACCGCTCCATCTCCCAACATCTCGGATTCCATATCTGAGCAAAAATCAGGCTCTATTAACCCACTGGTCCACGCATTCAGATTGGTGCTCGTCCGGCGTCCAAAATTTCGGCCGACGTGGAACGCTCTTCTCTCAGCTTTGGCTAAACATAAAGTGGCACTTACCGATCCTAGCACTAGAGACATCAGGGGAGACCACCGAAATCTGCATGATATTTTGCCTTGGAAAGTAATGATGCAATTAGCGAAACTAATAAAGAACGTCAACCTCGCTATCGACGGCGAAGGCTTTTTAGCCCTATGCGTTGGCCTGGAAAAGGCTGTTTTAGCTCACCCCAGAGTCGAAAATTCGCCATCTCCATTCAGCCTAAGAGCTGAAGCGGAAGAGGTACTGAGGGGCGCGCCAAAATTCCTAATATCAACATTTCACGAGTTGGTTGGAGCAGGCGTAGGACAGGAGCTAGAGCGAAAGAAGTCGTCGGCCTCCATTACTGAACTGACTGACAAAACCGATAAATACCTGCAATTGCCGTCACTTCTCGTCGTTCCAGAACCTGTCCAGCTCCACGCATATGTTCGTGTGCTGGGCCTGCTGCAGGAATATGAAGAGCTACTGGCTCTGGTTCGCTGGATGGCAAGTCATTCACGAGAACTTGATGTGATGGTTAATGAGGCAAGAGGTGGAAGGAAGATGTTGCGTCGGGTAATAGTAGCAGCAAGAGTGTTCTTGGAACGCAGTTGGGAGATAAGAGAAGCCAAGGGAGATTCTGATGGTAGAGATGGTCCTGGTGAGGTATTGCGCAAGCCAGGGGGAGGGATTAATGAGGAAATAAAAATGATCGTGGAGAGTATGGAGAACTGGGGTGGATGGCCCAAAGACTATGAGGTAGCCTCATACTGTAGGCGAGGTCGTTTCCCACCATAATTGTAACATAAAGTGTACATTTTTACATGTCATGTAGTCTACGTATGGCACTTATTAAGCCCAGATGGCGCAGGTACAGCGTACATGAGTCCATTTTCCATTTTCTGCTGGTACCTGCAGCTGCTTGGCGGGGTGTTCCCAAGCGAACTTGTGGGGTTCAACCTCCACCACACTTTCTCCACACTTTCACCATGCACCCATCTCCGCTACGGCCCAGGATCCTCATATCCCTTCTCCGTCAGAATGCTCGCCACTCCACCACGATTTCCTCCGCACCCCTCATCAAAATCACTAATATCCCAGCCCCGCACGCTGGCTCAATCAAGGTCCTCTCGCTGAACCGCCCGTCAGCACGAAACGCCATCTCCCTCCAATTACTCGCGGAGCTGTCGAAGGAAACAAAAGCACTACAGGATGAAGGCGAGCAAGGGCCTACAAGAGCGATGATCCTAGCTAGCGAGGCGGATTCATGTTTTTGTGCTGGAGCGGACTTGAAGGTATTGACTTAGCTTACGGAGATGTATGTATCTGAGCTATGACGCTGACCACGCGATCTAGGAACGTGCAACTTTTACAAAAGAGCAGTAAGCCATATCCCCAATTCCCTTGCCTGCGCCTACGCCTGCGCGCCGAATCAACAACCTCACACCACCAGGACCCAATCCTTCCTCACCTCTCTGCGCCAAACCCTCCAAGACCTCGAAGACCTCCCCATCCCCACAATTGCAGCCATGGCCGGCCCCGCCTTCGGCGGCGGCCTCGAGATTGCCCTCCCCCTCGACTTCCGCGTCATCGCCTCCACCGCCCTCCTCGCCCTCCCAGAAACCCGCCTCGGAATCATCCCCGGCGCCGGCGGAACCTACCGTCTCCAACGCTTAATCGGCGCCGCACGCACACGCGACCTAATTCTCACAGGCCGGCGAATCAGCGGACCCGAAGCGTACTTCCTGGGAATAGCTGATCGGCTTGTGCAAGTGACAGAAGAAGAAAGAGGGCTTGAAGACGTCGGTAGGAGGAAGGTGTTAGAAGAAGCATTGAGGTTGGCAAGGGAGATTGCAGAGGGAGCACCATTGGCGTCGAGAGCGGCGAAAAGGGCTATTAGGGAGAATTGTTGGAAGGCGGAAAATAAGGCATATGAGGAGGTGGTGGGCACGCAGGATAGGGATGAGGCGCTTATGGCGTTTAGGGAGAAGAGGAAGCCTGTTTTTAAGGGGCGGTGATGTGGGGGGAGGGGACGTGTAGTAGTGCGTGTCAACTACAAACAATTAATGCTTACTATTGTTGATGTTGTTCGAGGCCAGGTATAGACGAGTTGTTCAAGTCCAAACAATTGGAAACATCCAAATTACTGACAACAATGGTTATTTACACACGTTTATGAGCCCCTACCAACCACCAGCAATTGTCAAATCTGAGCAGTTGATCAGCCGCAAGGAATACTAATGCTTACAGTGCGCGTATAAATTTTTTTTTTTTTTTTTTTTTTTTTTTGAGGGGAGCCATTTTTAATTCCTATAGCGCTCACATAGATATCATGAACGAACCGCCCCTCTATCCCGAAAGGGGAAGAAGTTTTTTCAAAAGACATACTAGAAATGACAGCACCAAGGTTTTCCACATTCATAAAGAGTATATGTATTTCTAAGCTACCCAACAAACCCCCTCCCCTTTATATGACCGTCTCAGACCGTCTCTCCCTACGTTCATGATGTTCACGATGAGAAGAATGACGACTCTTATCATGATGGTGATGATGTAGATGTTTCTCTGCTCTCTCCCTCCGTCGCCGCTCCTTCTCTTTCCGCCGTGCGCGCTCCTGGCTCGTTTCTCGTCGCCGCCCGAATTCATCGCGTTCGGGGATGGTTGAGGAGGCTTGGGAACTGGGTGGGGGTTGGGTCTCGTGTGTTTGGGAAGTGCTGCGGTGTTGTGGTGGGAGTGGTAGGGTGGTGGTTATTGTTGGTTCTGGGTGGGTGTTTGTTGTTGGGCGGGGTTTCTGTTCGTGTTTATGTTTAGATCTTTTCTTGCGCGGGGATAATTCCACGTCGACGGTCGTCGTCTGTCTATGGTCGCCGTTGAGGCGGTCGTGTTTCCGTTTCTCGGGTCGATTCTCTTCTGTAAATCCTTTTGGAAAGCGGAAACTGCTCTGTTCGGCGTCCTTCCCTGCCACATCCGCTTCTTCAGGCTCACTCATCTCAGAGGAGGAGTCCCACCCAAGCCCTGCGGATGTCGAGCTGTCAACACCGATGGGCGTGAAACGCATTTTCAAGCCTTTTGGTTGCTCGCGGACGATCTTCGTGGAGGGCACCGGTGTGGAGGAAGCTTGAGAGGCACCCTCGGCGCTTGCTGTCTTATTTATGAGGGGTGGTATGTTGACAATCTGCCGCAGATGTATAGTTTTCATAGCGTCAAAGCCAGCCACTGATTAAAAAATCGTCAGCGTGATTCAAGCCTCGAATAAAAACTACAGAAAAGGCACACACCTGATTGGTATCCCTTCTTGCTTGGAACTAAAAGAATGGTCTGGCTGGAGCCAGCAGCAGCTTCTACAAACCCATAATCCGAGCCACCATGAGACAGCACTGCTTCCCCATTCATGACTTTCTGAGTAGACAGCTCTTTGAGGGTGCTCACTGGCACAGATGCAGGGGCAGTGATGTACCATATTTGTTTTCCCTTCACGTTCGCCAGATCAAAGAGTTTCGAGGAACGAGAGTAGGAGGGATCGGTCGAGAGAGGTTGAAAACCGTGCGGAGGCTTGTAGACTAGAGTTTGAGATGAGATAGCAAAATTGTTTGATTGACCGGACCCCGTGCCCGAACTGCTCTGGGAGCCACTGTCTGAACCGTCTGAACCGGAACTGTCTGAATCATCCGAATCGCCTGAATCATTGTGAGAATCAGAAGCTTCACTTCCGCTTTCTGACGATGACGACGATACGTATTCTTGTGAAAGTGGTATGGTCGAAGCAGTCTCTTTTATGCCCCGTACCTTCACTGCAGTTTCAGCTTTGGCCATGGCTATGTAGAGGTCGACCAGCTCCAAGTCGTAAATTGTTGAAGCTGCACACCGAAGGTCGAAAATTTGGGAGACGCGATTCTCTGTGGGGAAACTTTTCGCGAACACAAGCTCCACTTCCAAACCTGAACACCAATATTTCGCAACCGTTGTAGATGGCGAAAAAGCGCGGACAAACCGGAGTTGAAGAGGCCGCAACAGGTAGAGTTAGTGTTTCAGCGCTATAGATAGTTGCTAATATCTGATAGTTCCTTTAAGTGCTGTAGCTGCCAGAAAGCTTGCTAGGCTTGAGGTGCAACAAAATAATGAAGGCAATAGCAAGAATACATTTAAACCGCTTTCGTCAAAACCCGCTCCAGAGTCTACCATCAAGAGTAGGTTAGGGCTGCACTTGACTGAAAACATAAGCTGTCTAACATAATTATCGTCAGAATTAAGATCCCGGAAAGTACAACATAACTTGGATGAAGCAGATCCTCGCCCCAAGGTCTTAAAAACTACTTCCGGGAAAGTTTCCAAAGCTACAATAAGGAGTATTAAGAAGACACCTGCGAATGCAGCTGCATTCTGCAGTTTTTCATCCTTTAATATTGATGATGAGAAAAGAGTCGTTAGCCAAAGCGAAAAAGGGCTAACACTTCGACTTCAACCAAAAGATGTAAGTTTTCTTCAGCATCTCTTTAAAACTGAACCCTACTAACTCTACACCAGAAACTAGTAATTACTGGAGAGTTTCGTATCTTGGTGCGATCAGGAGAGTTCAATATTGTGGGAGCGACCTTACTTCCTGGGCCAAACGCTCACATAGCTTCCGCACCACTTTGCCATTCTCTACCAGTTATTGAATGTGTATCAAAAGCACAGAATTTGCCATCTGGAGGTGCTGAAATAGAAATCCAACACTACAATAGCGGCATACGCTCTCTTCAGCGCGCAGTACCCCTTTTCAAGCATATATTGGGAGGAGACCCAAAAAAACATTTGAATGAACAGAGCTCTTTTACTGTTGTAGGTGCTATCACAGGTGCAAATGTTACGATGGATACTGATAAGGTTCTCTAGTTACATACTGCTTGCGACGTCCCGACATACTGGAAATTTGGAGTGGAGACACTGGACTTATCGAAGACATGGAAGCAGCAAATCTCTGACATTACGGAATTCAAAGGCGAAGGAGCTCCTCCCGTCGTTGCTGTCGCAGGTCCAAAGTCAGCAGGGAAATCCACATTCTGTCGTCACCTTTCAAATTCGATTCTCGCGAAATGCATAGCAGAAAATGCCGATTCTAATACTGGAGTGGCTTTTCTTGATTTGGATCCAGGACAACCAGAATTCTCACCTCCTGGTCAGGTCTCTTTATGTCATCTGCGTTCCCCATTATTTGGGCCGCCTTTCAGCCACCCCAACTACAGCTCCGACAATGGCGTATCCTTGCTGCGGAGTCATCATATAGGTTACACCACTCCAGAAAATGATCCGGAACATTACGTTGCATGCGCAGTCGACTTGTTTAAACGCTACGAGGGTCTTCTCTCCTCCGCAAGGTGTCCACTTATCATTAACACCATTGGCTGGGTCAAAGCTATAGGAATAGAAATCCTAGCTGAGATCCTAAAACAAATCTCTGCAACACACCTTATCTGGCTCGGCTCAAAGCTGGAGGATGTTGAAGGAGACTCCGTTTCGTTTCAAAGAGCCTTGAGAGAACTCTCTGTACACAAGTTACCGCCGCAATCTACAAAGATAATATCACACACCCCTACAGATTTCCGAGCGATGCAGATTTTATCATACTTCCACTATTCTCCAGATCTAGATTCGGACTCTAAACAGGAGGGACGTGGCTTGAAATGGGATGCCACTCCACTCGCACATCAACCACCTTGGGTCGTCGACTACGCGGGACCTGCTCCTGGAATTCTCGGTATCGCAATCATGGGAGAGGTGTTACCGGTTGAAATGCTGGCTACTGCGGTCAACGGCACAGTCGTCGCGATAGTCGCCATTGAAGATAACTCCGCTCTCCCAACCACCCACCCCGACCAAATGGACACAGCCGATATCAACATCAAAGGAGAACGACAACAGCCCCAAAACTTCCTCATCCACCGCGACTCCACCACCAACCTCCCCTACCTTCTCCTCCGCAATGGCTCTCCCCTCTCCCCGTCGAAAACCTCCTGCTTAGGCCTTGCACTCATCCGCGGCATCGACACCCAAACCCAAACCCTTCACCTCCTCACCCCCCTCAGCCCTTCCTCCCTGCCGGCTGGAAAGAACATCGTGCTCGTCCGCGGCCGGGCCGAGCTGCCCGTGATGGCATATGTCGAAGGCGGCACGTCTAGTCGCCTAGATAGCAGCGCCGAGATGCCGTATCTGAGTTTTGCAGAGACGGCGCATGCGAATGTCAGGGTTCGGAGGAAACCGCCTGCGGGAAATAGCGGGAAGCGACCCCACGATTAGAAGAAAAGGCTTCGAGAAGAGGCCGAATATGACTTGGGAGGTATGGGCGGAATCGGGTGACCATGCGATTAGGAGAAGCTTCGAGGAGGCAACAAGGCAGATGCGGGAAGGCGTAGTGATCTATGATTGGGTGACCCCGCGATCAGAGGGGGTTTTCGAGAGCGTACGATGAGGATTCGGGGCTGGTAGGACGGTCAGGGGTAGGGCTGACCAAAGTGATGACACACATACATCAAGTCGCAGTACAATGACGTCGACCTTTGGATATTACCGCAGCACCGGTGAGACGGCGTACCTGAATTTTTTGAAAAATACTAGTACATACATACATATTCAGGGGTCGGATGAAGTCGAAGCGACCCCACAACTGTCTTCGAGGGGGCAACGAAGAAAAGTCTCTGGAAATATGGAGTGGTAATATGGGGGATAAGGCTGGCTGGCTGGCGAGGAAACAAGGGGCTCAAGAGAGTTTCGCTTTCGCTTTATGCCTTACGCCTTGCGTAGATCAGGTACAGACATGCGTATCACGAAAACAACGAATAGATTCAAACGAAACCAAAAACCAAAAAAAAAAAAAAACTCACCCTCATCCATCTCAAATTTTCCCCGTGAAAAAACCCCCCCTCAACTCCCCGCGCGCACGCGGAACCGGGGAAAAAGAAGAACCCCCCCCCCCCCAAATCAATGCGTCGTGAAACAAACCAACCGGGAAATTTTCACCCCCACCTTCGGAGAATTAATTAATTCTCATCCTATACGGAGGCTCCGGCCAAAAGTCTTGACACGGCTAGTTAAAGGGCGCCTAGAATTCGGCTACAGATCGGCCGATTGCTGCCCCAATTTAGCGATAGGTATAGGCCGGCAACAATATTGTTAGAGATTCCGATCAGCTTCATATTTTTTCTAGTGAAAGAAATACAATTTCTATTATTCTAAAGGAATTTAAATTGATTTTTGATGCTTATCGAATTCTGTGGAGTTGGTAGTGATGTAGAAATTAAGAGCAGAAACACGTGTCAAGACATTTGGCCGCGACCTGCGTACTTAACCTACATTCATTCACATTCACATTTACCACACCAAAAAAAAAGGAGGAGGCAGGCGCGTATACCAGCCCTTTTATTCCCCCCCCCCCAAAAAATCCCAAAAAAAAATCCAAAAAAAAATCCCCCCCAATCTGTATATGAAACTTAGCGCTAGGACTAGGATATAAGGGAGATAGGGAGATATAGAAATTATTAATTTCCTAATTTTATTTATTTATTTTTTTTAAAAAAAAAAAACCTCTTATTTTACAAAAAAAAAGCACAACCCCCCCCCCTCTCCCTATTTGAAGGTCACACCCTTTTTTTTTTTTTTTTTGGGGGGGGTTTGCAAGTCCTCTTTAAAAAAAACCCCCCTTTTTTATTTTTATTTTCCCATGTTTCTCTCCCGTTCCGTGGGTTCAAGCGACATTGCCAAAGTCAGAATGCCCATGAGGTAAGCTATGATGGTTGGAAGTCTCCCTCTGCTCTCTTACATGCCACCCCCTCCCCCCATTCCGATGGAAGGGTGAGCGTGGCGCAAGAAGAAAGTAAAGGATATCCTCCCTCTCCGTACATCCATCCATCCATCCATCCATCCATCAGAAGCTTAAAAAAAAATTAAAAAAAAGAGAAAAAGAAAGAAAGCGAATAAAAAAAATATGATGAACACCCCTTTTCCTCTAGTAGGTATACGATAACAAGGAGAAAGGGAAAGGCCCGACTAACAAGCAAGATGCAACTCAGCTTAATAAGAATCGAAGAACAAGACCCCGTCCGTTTCGCTGATGCAAAGGTGTACCCAGACGAGAGGGAAGAGAAAAAAGGTAGTCATGACAGAAGAAAGCCAAGTGGAAGAAAGTGATGATGACACTAAAACTTGTAATTTAATAAGAGTAAAGGAATAATAGAATAATAATGATGTAAAAAACTCAATCGCAATCTCAGAGAAAGAAGAAGAAAGCGCGTCGAAGAGGTTGCTATTTTCCGTCTGCTCGATCGTCGTTCATTTTCACGTAATAAGAGAAGTCCCGAGTCTAGAAGAATAGCCACTTAGCTATCTCATTAACCCGAAACCGGAGGAGTACTTTTCCCCATTTTCTGTTGTGTGTTTGCTGTGTGTTTTCTGTCGTGGTGGTACTGTACAAGAGACGTCCTGCGCTTCGGATATCGACATGAGGGTGAGAGGAAAAAAAAAGCCCGAAGGCTAAAGTTAAACCGAAGGTGTTGCGTTGAATGCAGTAGCCGTACTACTTAAGCCTCATGGCGTTCATCCCCCTTTCCAACCCCACAACCTCCCCAACATCGCCCCTCAGTCCTCCATCCACGATACAGTCGCCTATACTCTCCACACCGCCCACCATCCGCCGAAGCTGCATCAGCAACCTCACGAAGACAGCGTGAACCTCGACGAAGAAATCTTCGCGGCCAACGAGCTCCGCTAACCCTTTGGCGCGGGTCTCGGTGGCACGGCGAAGGAAGCCGTCGGGGTCGTGGGAGCGGCCAGAGAGGAAGGAGCTGACCGGGGTGATGTTCATGCCACCGGCAGTGGCAGTGGTAGCATTATTGCTTGCGGCGGCGCTCATGTTGTTGTTCGTGGGGCTCTGGGAGATGGCGCTGTAAGGAAAAGTCGGGGACCGGGCAGCGTTAGTCTCGCGATCCGCCATCCCGACAATCCAGGACGCCGTGTTCTCGAAACACTGAATGATGCAGGGATATGCTCGCATGACGCGGCGCTCATTGCGGCCTGCAAGGCAGATTAGCGCGTAGCCTCTCCGGCCTCCTCGTGCGCGTGGATCGCGGATGCGGAAGACGTAGGCGATGGTGAACCCGGCTTGGGCGTCGCCGAAGACGAGGGGTCCGGAACCAGCACGTGGAAGGAGTTCGCAGGAGAGTGTGCGGATGCATGAGCGACGGAGGAGTGAGTATGCTGCTTGCGAAGGGGGGTTGCGGGTTGTGAGGTAGGTGAGTGTGTGGGAGTGCTGACCAGTCGGTGTATGTTGTCGCCCTGCGGACGAATTTGATATAGATGTCGCTGTTGTTGCTGTAGAGTTTGATGTTGCTATTCGGGAGAGGCTAGAGTTGAGGATCGTAGGTTCGAGTTCGGTGGAAGATTGCAAGGCGATGTCGTCGTCCGAAGGGTCGGGGGAGTCATCCTCTCCGCGAGACGATTTTGAAGATGAATGCCGAGATCCTCTACTAATTGAATCCTTCCTGATCTTCGCCCTACTCCGTCTAGCATACGCGTGATCCGACTCCCCTTGCGCCCAGTTATCCACGCTTGCTATGAATGCTTCTCGTGTCCTCAACACAGGGCTTCCATTTTTTCCCCTCCCATCCTTTGTGGGCGAACCTGGAGCTCCTTCTGGTAGCTGCTCGCTCACGCTCTTGGGGAGTGAGAGAGAGCAGTTGGCGCAGTCTGTCGAAGTAGGTGCCATACCGCCCCCCCCATGTCCAATTCCACCATTATACCGCTTGCCATTATTGCAACCACTCGGATCACTAGTTATGCCATCTGACAGATGGTCCGCTGACGGTAGATGCGGACTTCGTGGGCTTGTGGGTGGTGTGTCCCAGGGGGAGGAGATGGAGGAGGAAGATGCCGAGTTATACTTCGATGCTTGCGAGTGTAACCGTGACTGCTGTTGGAGGTGTTGATTGAGGAGTGCTGATCTCTGCGGACTCGTTCCTAGTCCATTTCGACGCGAAAATGATGGCGTGCGAGAGGTGGGCGCGCTAGTCGTTCGTTGCTTATGTGGATCCAGGGACGAGAACTTTGACTCCAGCCAAGATGCTGGAGCCTGATGTGCTCCGTCACAGTGTGCACTGTGAAGGGAATCTGGTGGTGGGTAGCAGGTGAGACAGGAGATCGGTAACACCTGGGTACAGAGGATGGAGGTGGGCCCATGAACCTCGCAGAAGTGGGCGAGAGAGATCTGCCACCACAGCAAGAAGGACGTGTCAGTAAGATTCAAAGCTGGAAAGTTTGCTCTTTGGTTTTCTCCAGCTCAGAGGCTCTCGTGACTGCAGTGAGACAGCTCCACAGACGGAGGCCATTCGCCACCCGTCAGGACGGCTGTCTGTCTCTGAGCAGCTCATCGCCACCGAACCTCCAGCCACCACAGCTACGAGACATGGTCTTTCCAAGCGAGTGGATGTGCAAGAGAAAGAGGAAGAAGTTGGAGAATCGCGAACTCACCATGAAGTCCATGACGAAGTTGGTGCCGTAACGTGTCTTCTTTTTGCCTGTATGTGTCTTGCGTGCGTGGGCCCTGAGAACAGAGCTACAGAATCAGGATGCTGTCATGTGCGCCGAGCAGCGCACACCACCCACTGCACCGCAACAAGGAACTCTTTTTATTCCCTCCCTCGTCTCTATCCTCCGCCTGTGTAGGTGAACAGGGCGTGTTCTTTGGCGGTGGGTTGGGACTACCCGAGTGCAGCTGATCCGAACAGATGGATAGACGGCGATAAAACAAGAGAGCTTTCCGTTTGCGCGCGTGCCCCTTGCGCTAGTAGGAGGGTTCGGTCCTCGTCCACGACCGCCACCACCAACAATAACAACTAACCTCACGTTGAGCGAACGACGCCACGGAACTTCGTGCTGCGCAAAGGGAGAGCTGCTGTTGTCGCCGACAACGGCTACAGGAGCTTTGTTGGACGTGGGTGGGTTCGGGGTCTGGTATGGAATATGGGACAGGATGGGAGCAAGGGATATCTATCTTGCGTGCTGCCTCTTCCCTTTTTGTTTTGGTGTGGTGGGTGTTGGAAGGGCCAAGTTGGTGCAGGGGGGACGATAATCAACGGGAACGAAGACATGGGAAACGCCGCACCCGTCAAGCAAAACAAGAACCTGTTGCCTCCATCCCAAGCCAAGAACGTAACGAGTCGAATTGCTGAGATACTCGCCGCCAAAGGAAACGATGCTTTTAAGGTGCTGCGCGATTAACCCTCAGCGCTCAGAGTTGCGGTCAAGGTAGTAAAAGCAAATCGGTCGTGTCGTCCTAAAAGCGCGCACGGGTTTCTTTTCCTTAGGTGATGCACCAAGACTAGTCGTTGGTCTGTCGTTGGAGTATTTCCGTTGCCTCTTACTCTTGTGCTCTAAGGAGCAATGCTGAACACGACAAACACATGCACTTTTCTGCTCTATCGCAGATGGAACACATCACTATCACGGCCATGATTCCTTTTTCCATATTATTCCGAGAATGGAGTGCCTTATCCGCGGTGCGTGGGAGAGCTAAACCATAACGCCCTGAGTCTTCTCTGTATCTGAATCCTCTAAACAGGGATTGTCCTCTATCGAATCAGCGAGGCCTCCATCGAGCCCGCCCAAAGTTTATCCAGACTCACAGTGACCAGATACTGCCGACGGGGCATCGCACCTGCCCACCAATCACGCGCAACGATACAATAATCATCCATCCAAACCGCCTTGGCAATCATACACAGCAGGTATAGCTCCACAGCCAAGAAAACCACCAACCCAACTTCATCCAGCACTGCGATCCCATCAACTGCCAGCACAAAAACAAACATCCCAACGGCTTCTCGAACATCCGCTTACCGTACATACTCGGCTCCCGGTAAAGGAATATAATCGGCCCGTTGCTAGACTCACCCTAGCCTTCGGTCCGAGCAACTTCCGCTCCCACTGCCCTAGAATCTGATCTTTTGATTTTCCGTATCCTCCATACTAACCGAGACTAATTTAAGCTTTTGGAGAGCGGGGAACGGGGGAAGGGGAGATCAATACGAGGCCACACCCCGCAATGCGCTGTGCAGCGCTTGTGCCTGGCCCGTATGTACCCTCGAGTTTCTCACATATCACCCCGAGTTTAACCGCTGTGCCTTCCTTCGTTTCCCCAGCACCGGAACCTCTTCACCCCTCATGCAGGACACATACAGAATAAACCAAAAAAACCAATCACTCGCTCGCTCCCAGTCACTTGTCACGCACGCCGATGGATTGGACTCGGCGGTTACAACAACGCACGATATACATCACGCGCCGCACAACTCGCTGGAAAACCCGTAGTACCTTGCGGGGAAGTATCTTTGAGAGGAAGAAAAAAGAAAAGAAGAAAGCTAAATGGGAAAGGGGAAAGAAAATAGGATGACTCTGGCTAGGTTAAGGTTGACGCTGACGGGAAATCCTGGGTCCTTGTGATGGATGAATGAGTGGACAGGTAATAGGAAATAAGAGGCTTCGGATAATGTGGTGGACGTTCATCTTATTTTTATTTGTCACGACGAGTCTGTTTCTATGCTCTGATTCTTTTAAATCGGAGACAAATTTCTCTTGTACAAAATGTTTTGGATGTCCAGTGACTCAAGCCTCCTTTCGGACGAGTTTATGGCGTTCACGTGGAGCCATCAACATTACTGACATCCTCTTCTTCCGCCAGCGTGAGACCGTCTAGCCTCACCCTCGTCCTCACTATCATCCGGGTCCTCATCCCCACTATCGTCTTCTTCCATACAATCTTCGCATCCATCCTCACAGTCGTCGTCATCAGATATGAGCTCATCGATGAAGAACTCCCAACCAGTGTCACCAGTGTCTAAGCTCTTTGCTAGGATGATTTCTCGTGCTGATGGGCTCCAGACTGCTCGTAGGGGCGGCAGGACCGGGATGAGTCTTGCGGCTGAGGATGGGCAGAGAGACGGTGTTGGGATCCCGAATGAAGAGGGTATGTGTTCGTGGTGTTGAAAGGTCTTTGTGGAATCTCGGCATTCTCCTTTGTCAGAGGTCGAGTGTTGGTCAGGGCTGTGGGGACCGTAAATATATGGCGTAGCCACATCTTCCCCTCTCAAATTGTTCTCCTGTGGCTGCAACTCGGCAATCCACTTCTCCATCGCTTTCCTTCTTCGCGAGTGATTCTTGATGCTCCATATCCTCTCCACCTGACTTATGCCCCCAATTATCAACAGTTTGACGATTACATCTTCAGCTGGTCGATCCGGCGACCAGTTAGGACGGGCACGTGCTAAAGAGAAGGTCCTCTTTGGAGTGAGGCGTTCGCAAAGAAGATATAGCAACAGATGATATGTTTGGGAGACTCGTAACAACAATGCGGGATTATAATGCTCCATGATTTCTCGCTGAATCGGAATGAGCTCGTCAACAGCCGAGTAAGAGAAGTTCTCGGTATATGTTTCCGCCAGCAAATTGTACCGGTACCTCTCGAAAAAGTGAGAAAGGGTAAAAATAAGTGGAGTCAGCCTCTTGCGCATTCGTTGATGCTGTAATCGGTAGTGATCATCTGCTGTGAACCTTCGACCTCGAATTTCCTTGGAGATATATTCGGCCAGGTGTTGAGCCATATTGCAGCTGAGATGTTGACGCTGCGCCAAACTGGAGAGGAACCTGAGACTCAATTTCGGAGGGGGGGGATAAAGCTCTAACAAGTGCTGCGGGACATGGTACTCTATATGATGACGGACAATCTGAACCTCGTTCACAGTGATCAATTGGCGAAAAGCGCGCGAGGAAAGACGTAGAGAGAGAATGTCCTTGAAGAACAGTTCACTGAGGATGCATATCTGCAGCTCCGTGGGGAGCGCGAAGAAAAGACTGCCGACTGTCTTTCTCGGTGGTTTACTGCTTGAAAATGTCATTTTCGGACGCCCTCGGAAACCAACCGCTCCACTTACATTCGATCCTCATGTTTGCCCCTCTCAAGCCTTTTCCTTTGATTCGATCCGAATGCAAACATGGTCCTCCATGTTGAACCAATTGCGCCTCTTCGTATCCTAAGATATGGCTTACACAAGCTCTCTCCTCTCTCTTCTGGCATAATTATAACAGTTGGACTGAGTTGTAAGAACAGGAGACTGGAGGAACAGCGACGAGCAAGCCATCCCAGGAGCTTTACTATGGGACCTGATTGCAGAGGTGAAGTCTTGTGACTGTCTCATTACTCAGTACCACATTATAATTATAATTGCCGTGAAGATCTAGACGTTATGAGGAATGAGGTCGTACGATGGTTGGGACAATCAAGAAAGATCTTCGTTACGATCCGCACATGGCGTTAATTGAAACAAACCCCCCACTAGGCTTTCGGCCCAGATTTGGATGACGGCTTACTGCTCCAATTGCATGCGGCGCAGGATGATCAGAGCGCGGAAGACTCTCGAGTGTCTTTCAACAACGATCGGATGCTGATATCCGCTGTCCAGAGAGTGTAGCGTACATTGAACTCATCGCTTAGGAGTATGCGGCACAGATTTGGATTCTACCCGGGCAACCGTCGGGGATCACTCAGCAGTCTCCCGCTTCGTTATTGGACCAATGAGCTGCTCTTCTTCAAGCCATAGTTAGACTGCATGAAGATCACACGTACGGTGTATAACATTAGGTTTTTTTGGATATTGAAGGTTGAAGCCTGTCTCCAGCCGGATTCTTTCCCTGGCGGGCTTGCGGAAGGAGTTCCCCTGCGTCGAATTTGGTATGGCCGTATCCCAGAATAAAATTGTCAATGTATCTCGATATGTGAGGGATTGCATAGATTTGGACTATGGAGCTAAGGCAACTAAGATCACCGATCACGGGAGCATTCCGTTCTCCTGACTGACGCAATCGAAGGCTGAATTCCTCAATCTGCGACAGTGAATCCTAGACCCTTCAAAGTTTATAAAAAGATTTTTTCATTCATAAAACATGTTGCCACATTTTAATTTTGCTTTTGGGAGTGATCAACTATTACCAGATCACCAAGGTAACATCAGTTTGAAAATAATTGTAGCCTTGCGCCGTAGTAGTGAAATGGAGGAGAGTTTTGGCTCGTGCTCACACCACGGGTTGTGGTTGCGTCTGACCTAGGGCCTCCTGCTGATGTTGCATCTGCGTCTGAAGCTGAAATATCTGTGCCACATTGGTTAGCTCGCATTGTGGCTCTCTGCGAGCATCTCGATCCAACAAACCTCCATTTTCTTCTTCTCACCCTTTTCCTGTACATCCGATATCTGTTTCTCTACTCGTTTGCTGTCGACGTTTGTTCAGAGCCCACTATCTAGTACATGCCGACTCTTGTGGGGCCCTACATCTCCTTCTCAATAAATTCCAGCCGCGCGTCCACGGCCATCACTGCTTCACTTTTGTCTTGCTTCAGAAGGACGGGGCCGACAAGCTTGTAGATTTTGGCATTGCCAACTAGTTTTGCAAATTCCTGAGCCAAATCAGTACAGCTGTTCTTGGGAAGCCCTTGAAACTTAGGGGAACCAATGTGTTATGCCTTTTGAACGCTCTTGTTCTCTTGCTGTTGGGATTCTAACTTCTGTCGCGCATCAACCGCGATTTGAAGCTCTGCACACGCTGTTTAGCAAATATACCACGAAATACGGTGGCCCACTTACCGCCTTGGAATTTCTGAAATTCATCTGACAATACTTGTAGCTGTTTCTGTTGTTCCGCCATACCTATGGCTGGCCTTTTGCCGTCGGAGAGTCGCCTTTGAATAAATACCTGAAATTTGCTGTCGCGGGGTTCTCGACAAACAACATTGGTGGGGCGAATGCCAAGCCTTTGATCGCGATGCCTAGTCGAAACAACCACGGTGCAGTGCCGTAACTTCACAGTTCATACCCGTCTACCAGCTTGCCGAAGATATCCTCTTATACCTGTAAGGCCTGATTGTCCTGGCAGCTCATAGATCTTGTCTCACTCGCTATCCCCCGCTACCAAGACACTCAAGTCCCTGTCACGGTTCACTACCATTCGTAATCCAACACCTCTGTGCCATAGCAACCTTAAAGTCTATATTAAAGTATAAGCCTGAGGTTGGGAAGGCTGGAATCGAACCACAGGCGCAATGAGCAATACCGACTTCTTGGGACGTGCTATCGAAGTCATCAAAAAGGCAATAGAAAATGACACCGCGGGGGATTACGAGAAGGCTTATCAACTATACTATCAAGCTCGTGAGTACTCTTCTCAGGGTAGTTCTTGAAACTGCTACTACAGAATATCTGGAGCACGTCTTTGCTGAAACATTGGGTATTGTTAGTCGAGCTTTTTATGTTAGCACTGAAATGTAAGCATCCACCTATCTTCAGTGCAACCCTTTGAAAGATTTTTTGAGGCTAATGGTGTATCTATAGGGGAGAAAAATGCGAAATCGAAAGAAATGATACGAGTCAAGGTGGCGGAGTATATGGAACGAGCAGAGAAGCTCAAGAATCATCTGGCAGAAGCAGACAAGGGGAACCGGAAAAAACCTAGTGCTATTGGAGCAAACGGGAAGGTCTCCAGCGGTTCGGGGAAAGCAAAGTATGATTCACATGCTAAACTCAAATCCTTGTTATTCTATTTGAATTGTTGTTGATACGAACAATTCCTGTCGTTGCCTACAGTTTAAAACGGCAAGGAATGACAACATTAGAGTAAGGTCTCTAGCTGACAGTTTCACCAGCAAGAAAGGAGACTCGGATGATGACGAACAGGATCCAGAGTCTAAAAAGCTGCGAGGGGCATTAGCGGGGGCTATCCTTTCAGACAAACCCAATGTTAGGTGGGAAGATGTTGCAGGCCTCGAAGGGGCGAAAGAAGCTCTGAAGGAAGCCGTTATCCTTCCGATCAAATTCCCGCATCTTTTTACTGGCAAACGACAGCCTTGGAAAGGAATATTATTATATGGTCCTCCTGGAACGGGTAAGAGTTATTTGGCAAAAGCAGTAGCAACAGAGGCGAACAGCACCTTCTTCAGTGTGAGTAGCAGTGACCTGGTGTCAAAATGGATGGGAGAGAGTGAGAGGTGAATATTCCTTGCCCTTCTGTCTTTTGTTCTCTGCAATGGAGATTTCACTGGTCACTAATCACGGAATTATGATGAGACAGATTGGTCAAACAATTGTTCAACATGGCCCGTGAGAATAAACCTTCTATTATTTTCATCGATGAAGTTGATGCTTTGTGCGGGCCACGTGGAGAAGGCGAATCCGAAGCATCACGCCGTATCAAAACCGAGATGCTTGTACAGATGGATGGCGTCGGTCGTGACTCAACTGGGGTACTTGTTCTTGGCGCTACCAATATTCCATGGCAACTGGATGCAGCTATTCGGAGAAGATTTCAAAGACGAGTTCATATCAGCCTCCCTGACTTGCCAGGGAGAATGAAAATGTTTGAGATGTCCGTAGGGTCAACACCATGTGAACTTAAGCCGGCGGACTTCAAAACATTGGGCCAGATGAGTGAGGGCTATTCAGGCAGTGACATCAGCATTGCTGTACAAGACGCTCTAATGCAACCAGTACGGAAGATTCAGACGGCAACGCATTACAAAAGGGCAAGCCTTCCTGTTTCCCATGTTTCTCAACGGGTCCAGGGATATTCAATTCTCCTTCGATTTAAATTCCACTAACATATGACGAAACAGGTAATTGCCAACGGCGAAGAGAAACTGACACCCTGTTCTCCTGGCGATGAAGGCGCCATTGAAATGGATTGGACACAGATTGGGTCCGATCAGCTCCAGGAACCACCCTTAACGCTCAAGGACTTCAAGAAGGCTGTTACGAGTGCCAGACCAACGGTCAGTCAGGAAGACATCAAGAAGAGTGATGAATGGACAAAAGAGTTTGGTAGTGAGGGTGCATGAGGCCAGCTGCGGTTACACTATGTAATTTCAGATGTTACATCATAACAGTAGTGTTTGTCTTATTGGCGTGGCGCTCGTGGGCGAACAATTATGGCCTATATAATGCTTTTGCCCGTGCTGTTTTGTTCGATACATTTCCCCAGATCACAGGTCTTTACAAAGGAAAGATTTTCTGTAAATAGGAATACCTACGTCTGTATCAATTGTTTCATTAACTCCTTAAATAGGCAACCCTAATTTCCCAAAATAAGTTTGAATAAGGAGCTTGGAGCGTGAGAAAAGCAATCACAGTTTTGAGCCTCGCAGCCTCACCCCTCATCAGTGCAACATCACATGTACCATGAACAACCTCTCATACACAACATATGACTTCTACATACCATGGCTAAACCCATATTAAAGAGACCAATTGTCGGGGTCTTGTTCCTTTCCGCGCTCTGGCTACTTGCTTCGACAGTAGCAGGATCGGCGCAGCATCGGGTCGTTGCGGATAATCTGCAGTCTCCTATGATGATGGCACAGAAAGCGAGAAGAGTGGCCATTATAGGTACGGCGCTCCTCAATATCGGCTTTTTGTTACCTACCGGGCGGAGGATGTGTTATCCGTTCGAGTATCGGCATCTTTTTTGATATTTTCACTTTCCTAACGGTTGTTTTTTGCTTCCAGGTGCTGGTGCTGGCGGAGCTTCCGCTGCGTATTATCTGCAAAAATACGCTGCCAAAAACAATACCATCAAACTTGATGTTACTGTCTATGAGCGGTCCTCGTATATCGGTGGCCGTTCTACAACAGTCAATGTGTTCAATGACCCTGCCCTGCCCGTCGAACTGGGCGCCTCCATCTTTGTCGAAGTGAACAGGAACCTTGTCTCTGCCGCCAGAGAGTTTGGCCTCACGATGGACAGCGTGGGTGAGTCTCGCCCAAAGGAAGCTCCAGAGAATCTTGGCGTCTGGAACGGTCGGGAATTCGTCTTCACTCAATCGGAGAGCGGGCCATTTTGGTGGAACACGGCTAAGCTGCTCTGGAAATACGGCTGGGCGCCCATCAAGACACAAAACCTCATGAAGTCGACCATTGGTCAGTTCCTGAAGATGTATGAGGCCCCCCACTTCCCGTTCCGCTCGCTATCGCAGGTGGCATACGACCTCGAGCTCACAAATCTCACGGCCGAGACTGGAGCGCGGTTTTTAGAGACGCGTGGTGTTGGACCAGAGTTCTCGAGGGAGATTATCCAGGCGAGCACCAGAGTGAACTATGCGCAGAATCTACCGTATATTCATGCGCTGGAGGCAATGGTGTGTATGGCGACCGAAGGCGCTATGGCTGTCAACGGAGGCAATTGGCGGATCTTTGATGGCATGATTAAGGCTTCGGGCGCAGAGGTCAAGCTCAATACCGCCGTCCAGCAGGTTCGCAAGACGGAGTTGGGGACGTATATTGTCTCCTTCAAAGAAGCAACCTCGTCGTCGTTTCTAGAGCAAGAATATGACACCATCATTCTCGCTGCCCCCCTCCAAGACTCTGACATTACAATCACCCCACCACCTGCACACATCCCCGACAAGATTCCGTACGTCGAACTCCATGTCACCCTCTTCACATCCCCGCATCTCCTCTCGCCCTCTGCTTTTAACCTCCCTACGGACGCTCAAGTTCCTTCTGTCGTCCTCACCACCCTTGGGCTAGATGAAACTCCGCAAGAGCGCAAAGCTGGAGTTGGGCGTGCAGGGTTCTTTAGCATCAGCACGCTCCGACGTGTTGTTAACCCTTCTCTTAAAAGGGAAGAATATCTGTATAAGATATTCTCCCCTGCACCCATCACAAAAGAAAACCTAGGATTCTACTTAGGTTTCTCATTCTCCTCTGCAACTTCACCATCCACTGGAGTCAAGGATAGCTCCAACAGCGATATCCTCGATAACGTGGACAACGAGAACATAACCTGGCTCTGCAGAAAAACATGGCACTCTTACCCGTACCTCTATCCACGTGTCACATTCGACGATCCCGCTCTCGATGATTCTGGGAACTTGTGGTACACATCTGGCATCGAGAGTTTCATTTCAACCATGGAGACGAGCAGTCTGATGGGTATGAATGTTGCGAGACTTGTGGTTGATGAATGGGAGAAGGAAGCCCAAGGGAAGGGACAAGAGAAGGTTGTTGTGAAGGCGAAGTTGTAATTGTTTTTGAGGATGTACGGGAGGGGATTCCGTGTGTTAATGTTCTCTGGTGTTGGTTGAACTTGTTCTTTGTTTCTTAGGCGGTCCATACCTGTTAGCAACTCTCTATTTCATTTATTTCATCTGTCCATTCAGCGAACGAGAAAGCACGAATTGCATTGCATCAGGCGTATCACGGGCTATTTCAAGATAGTTTTATTTTTATTTCTTAGTCAGACTATCTATATGTTCTGCAGCGTCTGTTCAAACGAATGAATGATTTTCACAGGTGATAAATCGCTCTGCCAATCACTGCCCCATCAGGGTGAACAGGACAGCTTCCATCGCCGATGAACTGCTCGTCCGTCTGATTCAAGTAAATAATTGATACAAATATTGCGCTTTCTTTTCATTCTGGACTGATGTCTCTAGTAAACAATAATTCCTCAGCCACACCTTTGCATACCATCCCCATCTATTACTTACCTATCTCAGTGATGTGATCCTCTCCTCTCGAGCAGCCAACTCAACTCAACTCAACTCCCCACTCCACTATTTTTTAGATATCTAGGAATGCGAGTTGTGGGTGTGGGTGGTGGATGGGGTGTGGTGTGACGTTTTGAGGGTTAATCCAGCACAGCAGCAGCAATGATTGGAAGATGAGATGTGAGCGGGGAAACAAAGGGATCAATGAAATGGGTGATAGAGTATGGAGTAGGGTTTGTGTCCTAACCGGTTGTCATGTATTAGAATCCTCACTTGTCTTTTTGGTTGCTCATTAGTATACAGAGGGATTTATATTATACACTAGGTGTCTGGAGGAGGGAGCATCAAGACGTATTCTCTTGTGCTCAGGCCGAATTGAAGCATGTCCTTGTCGCGCAATTCGAAGTAGCGCGAGGCTGGGAGCTGTTCTTTGTTCACGAATGTGCTGTTTGCTGAGTCGAGGTCGATGATGTAGGGTCTGTTGGAAGTGGATAGGAGTTAGTGTGCAATTATCCTCTTAGGGCTTGGAAGTGGAGCGAAGAGGTGATTAGAGGGACAAGATACCTGACCCTCCCAATCCGATCCCCAAACTCATTCTTCTTCTCCACAAACCGAAACTGTATCACTGCATGCTGCTTTGAACAGCTCGGATGGTCCACGGGAAAATCAGCAATCGCCCTCTCCCTGCCAAACAACCAGCAGCTCCGCTCCCCTAGATGCACCGTTTCAAGCAATTCGCTGCCCTTGAACACATACAACCGCCACGCATCACGCGCTGGAGGCTTGCGGGCTTCCGGGGGCTCACTGTACTTGAGCACAATACCATTGACGGTGTTTGTTTCCGCAGCAAGCACGCCCGTAGGTGCGAAATTGGGTTTCTGCTTTTCGGTGGTGGTGGGGAGAGGTGCAGGTGAGGCCGACAAAGGGCCTTTTGGGCCCAGGGCAGTGCGAGGGCCAGATGTTGTGGGATTCTTGCTTTCCAGGGCTGCCAGGGAAGAGGGGCGGGGCTTCCGATAGGGTGAAATGGCGGAGCGGCTGTGTTTGTTGCTAGTCGGAGAGCGGGAACGCCGTGTGGGTCTTGAGCGTTGTGGGGGAGGGGAGCGGGTGTGGCTGCTTCTGCGTCTGGAGGAGACATGATAAAGGCGGTCGCGCTTCGGTCGTCGCGAGCTGTGGCTGTAATCGTCACTTGCAGGGCTGCAGGACCTTCTTCGCTTCTCGCGTCCATCGTTGTCATCACGTCGGTCACCTATCCAGCCTCTCCCTCGATCCCGGTCTCTATCATGTTCTCTCGGTCTATGGTCATCTGGCCTCTCTCGACGTCGTCTTCTGTCATTTTCAGCTGAGGAGACAGACAGACTCCTACGTGAGTAGTCTCTCCGATGGTGGCTGTGCTCGTCTGGCATTGAGCCTGCTCGTTGTAGAGAGATGGTGGAGTTTTGGTAGTGTAATCTTCAATTGCGGTGAAGGCCCGGTCAATACCCACAAGCCAAGAAAACAGAAAACTGCAACCAGCTCACCCCAACTTCCATCCCGTTTTGGCAGGTGAGCACGCCGCCCTGTGCTCGCGCGAGCAGGCAGAGCTGGAGATTCAACAGGCTTCAAGTACTCTAGTCACGTGCTTCTCTCCAACTCCACCACTTCATCTTCAATATCCATTGCTCATTTAACCTTCCTAACAATTCTGGACTCCCAAAACGCTCCTCGTGTAGAGTGATTCCGTGTCTCAGAATCTGCATAGCCAGCCCCACCAATAGGTTTCTACCTAAAGACTCAAAGTCACCAAAAATCTATCATAGACATTGCTAATGCTGAACGAAGGTAATCAAAGTTCACTCTCAGTCCCCATTTTTACGCTTTATAGCTGACTACGGGCACTTATACTTCTTCTCTAGGCCTACTGTATCACGATGGATTTTTGGATGCACTGCAAACTACGCGAACTTCTCAGTGGAACTGGTAGCAACTGCAGCGAGGAAATCGTTCCACTGGCCTCTCATATACAGCATGACAAGACAAGACAGCTTCGGGAAGAGAACAACGTGAGTTGGAGGGGAAGGCAGGGCTTTTTTCTATTCGTCAGACAGGTTGATAGCACGAATGGAACTAATAGCCTCTGCGGTCAATTCTAGCCCACCATTAAGTGTTTGGCCAGTTATGGATCTGCTTCTTCCAATAGACCTAAGGCAACTTCAAGAGCAAATAGCGATAAAGTGCTCCGAATGAGCGGGATATGGAGATCTAAGGATCTAGTGTCTCAGGGTTTTACTTGGATTGTATTGTTAGGCCCTGAATGACGTGGACTTGCCCCTTTTCTTGAAGTAAGGCAGACATAGTCTAACGGGGCGATGGGACGAATGGATTGCCTCTCAGCTGTACTCGAACAGCAAGAAAGTGCTTTGACTGGGCAGGAGAGGCTCCCACGAAGACCATAGGGTCGTGTTCCTTGGGTTTCACTTGAGCTGCATCATCGAACCCTGAATGGCACGGACCTATCCCTTTCTCTTACTTGGACTATGGCGGGTTCACGTATATGCAATTCAAAGAATGATGGAGGTCTCTATGTTGTGGCAATGGGTAGCGTTTCCAATTCTCCAAGACACTGCACTGTCCCGGTTATTTCAATTGAGGTTTGTTAACAAGCCACTTAACTTATTACATGAATCGTCTGACCACGGTGCAGGCCAAGAGACGTCACGCTGGAGGTATTAAGCGCCCTTCTGGGGAGCCACAGCCTTATGTCCCTGAGCTCATCGGTCAAGAGTTCGGGGAAATGCTTGGCCAGGCATATGAACAAAGAAAGCTGGGGTATGAGAAGTCAAGCCCTGATCAAGAAGCTTTCGTTGCTAGTATGCACGGCACACAATTCAGGCTATCGTGTATATATTTTTCTGATGAATATCTCACTTATGTGAAGCAGATGGACTCTACTGCAAGCACGTCTCCTGTCTACTTCCGCCGGTCTAGGGCCTTTGAGATGAAAGATCCGCGCGATAGAGTGGAAGCCTCCAGGTTGTTACTTGGGACACTTAAATATATCAGGAGTGGGGAAGCAAGGGCTGCTACCTTACAAGCAGTTCTGTAGACTATATACTGTTGGGCAGTTAGAGAAAATGCGTCACTTGGTAGTTTGGCTTATTGTATCGAGACTCTTTTTTACTGTCTTTCATTTTCCTCTCGTGGATGTTTTGAAGCTATCTGAAAGGCGCCAACCTTGGCTTCTCCGCTAAAGAAATAGCGAAAGACTCCTACTAATCCTCGAATCGCTGCTAAGAAATCTTCCTTCACCAGTAAATTATAGTCGTTTGACAGATACACTCTGAAAGCATGATGTCCCAAATCCTTGCCTAGCCAAACAGCGGCCATATCTTTCGCATCAAAGAAGCCTCGCATAATATGAAAAAATTGCCCGTGCATCCCAACTATGAAAACTTCTTGATCTTGAAACTTGTCTCCCGGCTGGCTAAGGGCCTTGATATTGGCGGTAAGCTGACCTAAGATGATTTTGAGATTCCCCTGCAAATAATCCTGTGGGGTGTCATATCCAGAAGTCTATAGTAATATCAGCGGACAAGAAGAGGACCGGACAGGGATCTGTAATAGTACATACAGAAGTATATGAAATTACTGGCGTATAGAGGGGCTTCGATTGAAGAGAGGTCGATCGAAGAGAGGTACGACCTAAAGGTGGAGGGGACTTTTCGTACTTCCCGTGGCTAACGAAATATTTCAGTGGGAGTCTCAGCTCATCATACCTATTGAAAAATTAGTGAAACATCCCTTTTAACAATGATAAGCTCTTGACAGTACCATAATCTAAAGCAATTTCTATCCAGAGACAAGCTCTTACGTACGAATCCTCCAACTTCTGAAACCAGGAGATGTAAACACTTTTGCTGCTTCCAATATCCATCAGGCTGAGAAGAAAACTTTCCATTCGTTCTTCTCATGTATTCGCAGAGTCCTCTCGCCTGTTTCGGGACCTCTATCAGTGCTTCAAATAGCTTGCGGAATGCATATTCCTCCTCCGGCCAGCCGTCTACACTGTCTTCGGTTGCCACATCCTGCTGAGTAAAAATCCACGGGAAAAGTTTATCCAAGTCTGTGGAAGAAGGTAAGCAAAAGCTATCTCTCCGTTTGTTCGCATCGACATACCATCATCGAAGGATGGCAAAAGAGGAGCGACGTTCTCGAGGCTAGCAAAAGGAACGACTACGGCGGTGAGTGCGTGGATCTGTAGTGGGACTCCGTCGGGATTTGGTAAAGCCATTGGACAGAAGATTGCTGCACTGTGAATTTTCCAGACACGCGAGAATTGGGAGACTGTCCCTAGTTCGTCCGCAATTCCTACAGCAGTTTGCGTCAAATAGACCTTATTTGATACCAACGGCGTCGCCTCATAGCCAATCAAAATGAATTACCTCAGACGCGCTCAACATCAACATCAACAATATTATTCGTGCCAACAGTCTTGTCAAAACTGCTTGTATTCTAGCAGTAAACAGCTTCCAGCTTACAGCAATCAGTAACAAAGCAATCGGAGCGCAAAAAGACTACATATAAAGCCATGCTATCGGCATATTTGTCACTTCAACATTCGCCGCCTCCAGACACCAATATTGTGTTACTCATGAAGCGGATAGCATATTGTTATCTAGTAGATCTTTCTACTGGTAGATCTGGTGTGGATGTAACTACCGTTTCTACTGGTGCTACCCCTGCCCATCAGAAGTTTCTACTGGTAAATCTTTCGCTAGCTGTGGGGCTACTGGTAGATCCAGTGATGGGCGGCTAACCACCTGAAAGTTTCTACTGGTAGATCTGGTTAGTTTTAGTAATAAATCAACTATGAGTCTCGTCGCCCGAGACGCGTCTAGTTTTGCAACTTCAGAGTTTAAGTTGAAAGCCTCGATACCGGCTCCTCCTCTTCTGGCCTCGGCGTTGAAAAACGGCCACGAACGGATGATGTACGGCTTTTATCACATTGGGAAAGCTCCACTTTCTGCTATTTGCCACATGTCATCTCCTTTCTGCTTCTCGGACCCCTAGCAGCACTATACCCACTGGCAACATCATCTCCTGGGGATCATGTTACTCCTCATCACTCTGAGTGTTGGTTTTGTTCAAGCTGAGTAACGTTAGGTCTCTTCGCCTAGGCCTGGGAGAGTCTCCCAGAATGCCACCCCTCCAACCCTTTTTATGGAACGTGTTTCTTTTCCAACTTTGAAATAGCAATGGGACACAACGCTAATGAGTTACCCGCCTGGAATTAGATCCCTGGTGCTACCTAGCTGCCTGCTCTTGATGGGTGGCTAATAGCCTTTACCAGCTATGAGTCTTGTGGTACGAATACTGCCAAGTTGCGGCGCCGCCATTGGGATACCTGAGGTGGGCGCTACGAGGTCACGTACAGCAGGACCCGTAGCGCCCACCCCTACTGATAGCACTAGTACTCTACCAATGCCCACAGGAAGCTTTCCTGCCAAGGCCACAGCGGCTATTGGTACTGGTACCATCTGCCGATACCACAGGGGTCATTGGTGCTGGTACCGCCGGGTTCCGCAAGGGTTGTTGGTACTGGTACCACCAAACTCAACAAGGATCGTTGGTCAGCTCGGTAGTACCAGTACCAATGACCCTAGTAGCAACTTGGTGGTAACAGTACCAATAACCCTTACGGTATTAGCAGAGCTGGCGGACTAGCTTAGTAGATGTAGGTATCGTCGACTAGTCAGAAAATCAAGTAAGTCCAAGAGTCAGGACACGGATTGGAGTAAAGCTGACAGACTTCCTGTTTTTTTAGACTTCTATCATATCGCCCGTTTCGAAATTACCGATCTGTCTCAAACCGACTTTCTCCATCGTATTATGTGACTAGAGCATTCTTTTCACCTGCAACTTCACATTGAACAACTTCTCGCCGATGGTGACTGTCATTGCAACGGAGGAGAGGTTAGATTAGAAAGTCCAGCCAGAGAAGCGAATTGTGAACGGGATAATGTTGAGTAGGAAGCCAGTGCCATAGCGTTTATAGGCTCCTAAGGGAGATTTCCCTGTGGATTCTTCTCTTAGGAACAACACTCTCAATGGCGCTTCCAGGCTCTTAAGGGATATTTCCCTGTGGAGCTTTCCCCCAGGGACGCGTACTTAGCCGCGCTTACCTCTCTGTCCCTAGGGGAAATGCCCTTCCGGATAAGCACTTAGTGGCGCTCTACAGGTCCCTACGGGAATTGCCCTTCCGGATAAGTACTTAGTGGCACTCTCCAGGTCCCTAGGGGAGATGCCCTTCCGGACAAACACTTAGTGGCACTTTCCGAGTCCCTAGGGGAAGTGCCCTCCGGATAATATTCTGTAGCGATTTACAGGTCCCTAGGGGAAACGCCCTTCCCAATAAGCACTTTTAGTGGCGTATGCCAGTCTTCAAGGGAGATTCCTCCAGGGTAGGCCTCTAAGAGGATTTCTCTTTGGGAGTAGGTGCTTCGGCAACATTTACGGGTACTCTGTGAACCGGATACAGAGTGTATAGTCATACTTTCTTATACTGTTTAATATAGAATCTTGGATTTTATTAATTGCATTTTGTCAATGGAGAAGTCTAGGTAATTTGACTTGTGTCTTATTGACTACCGTAGCTTCTTCTCTTTGTGTTTATGCTGATAATCCTTGGCCTTGTATTAAAATGGCTCTGGCTCTAAGATCCCGTTTTGCACCTTTTCCACCTGAAAAAAACATGGATGTTCGAGAAGTTTCTCAAGCCCAACACAGGAATGCCCTCATGTCTTCTGCCTTTCAGGGCTCCCGTTCTGGCTCCTGGGATCCCATTCTGGCTCCAGCTAAAAATATCCTAACCCCTGTCAAAGCGCCTAGAGGAAGTGGGAAGCGGAAAACCAAAAACCAGAAGCCAAAGGCCAGAGGCCAAAAACTAAAAAGCCAAAAAGCCAAAAACCGACAAGACAACCCGATAACTGGCTGTCGACAATGGGTGGCTGCTTAAATGTAAGCTACCTTTTGCCTTACAACACCACCATCAAGTTCTGATGGCTCTTGATACTCATAGAAGGTTCTTATCTGAACCATAAGGGTCTTACTATGATGCTGGAAGTCATTATTAGCCTTGTGTCTGCTGTAGTGTGCAAATTCATGCCAAGCCTAGCCTGTGGCTGTGCGGAGTCTCGGCAAGCGAGCCTTGCGATTTAACGGCTCCCACTAGACGGACACGGGTGTCCCGCTTATGTAAACCTAAATGGCTTATATAATCCCCAAAAATGCACTGGCTCCCACTAGACAGACACGGGTGTCCTGCTTATGTAAACCTAAATGGCTTATATAATCCCCAAAAATGCACTTAACACAGCATCGCTCCGCACCACCAAACGCA
>JAJDMY020000310.1:0-49832 GCA_022345705.2 Sabuloglossum arenarium
GATTGTAGATGCTTCTTGTACCACTGCGTCACAGAAGTCGATACGCTTCTTGGATCTCCTGTCTACCATTTCGTCGGTATCGGTATCGAATGGACTCATCTCCCCATGCCTGATATGCGCAAGCTCTTCAAGGCTCATCTCGGTACAGGTTTGTCCCTCGACCCATGCATTGACTGTTGAGTCAGAAACCATTCGAAACAACGGGAAAAGCTGTGATTTACTCACATATCTTGAAACTGGCCATGAGTATTACAAACATAACACTGTGGTTCTATAAGATGGTTGCCCTCGCACGCTTAGCCGACTCTGAACTGCCCTTCCTCGAGGGCGAATTGAGAATCCTGTTGAATAGATCGCTTGACATCGGCTTGCGCATGAAAGCCTGGATCTGGCCACAGTAGGGGAATAGCCAACACTGTCTTGGCGAAGTATGAAGTTGATCATCGGGCAAGTAGTGCCAAAGGTATCTGCCAGCCTTGATTTGCCCATGCCACTACTCTGGACAAATACTAATGTTTTCGCGTAATATGGTGGCAATGGCCCACTGATGCAGTCTTTCATCTGCTGTCGGAACCCGATCAGGGGATCCTTGAAAAATATCCCATTTCAATCACTATGCAGGTCATGGAGGAAAGGAGCACTCAGTGAGCCGGGAAAGCTGCTTTTGCTTCGTGGTGGCGGGGTCATTGGGCTGAAAAGACCGTAGACTGCACTCCATAGAAAATCCTCATCGAGCGGCTCCGTTATGACTTTTCCAAGCAGGATGGCAATAGCTTCGACGCTGACCTGTTCAGGAAACCGAGTAGAAAGATAGGCAATATCTTGGGACAAGGCTTGCGTGATGATCCACGATGAGATGGTAGCTCATAAGCAGCGTCCAGTGCCTGTAGGGTACCAAGAAGTTTCCTGATCAGCCCCTACAAGAGCAATTAGCATATCTTTCACTCTTCGGATTCACAAGGAGATACCTTTGACCGAGCCTGCGACCGCTGAGCTTGCAATTTCATTGCAAGAAGGTCTTGAAGGAAACTTCGAAACAAATTCGGAGTAATGCTTAAGAAATTTAGAAAGATCCCGACCTATCGGGTACTCGCTGATAGTCGCTTTACGCTCGTCGCTCAGACTGGCCATTGTAGGAGACAGTTGATATTAGACATGCTGGTGGATTATGGCCCGGGTGAAGCAGAAGGTCAGACTGATGGCGATACCACAAAAGCACGAAGGCTGTTTGAATCATATTGTCCATGGCTGGGACAACGACGTTCTTATATCCAGGGTGTTGCTGGGTGTGGCAAAGTCAGTGCGAAAGTATCTCCAAAAACGGCAGCCAAACCCTTGGATGCGAAATCACCTAGAGACTATTTTAGGATATATATATATATATATATATATGCATCTTCATAACGCATTACCAGAAACGATGATTCTATCAAACGAATTTAGCTGTCCGGATATACAAACTCTTCTTTCCATTTCAATTTATCATGAAAATCCCTATGCTTCATCTCGCTGCTTTCGAATCTATAGATAGGTACTTTTCGCTTTCGATCCTTTCTGCATGCAAAGCCTATTGAATCTGTTATGTATACATAGAGGTACACAAATACATAACACTGATGATAAAGAAAAAGAGAAGAGAGATAGAAGGGGGAGAGGATGTTGAAATTAGGGTTTTTTGTTGTTGTTGTTGTGTAATTGCGCCTCAATGCTGGTTTGTCCTTCGTGGAGGTCATGGATGGGAATGAAAAGTATGAGCGAGTTGTCTTGAATCCGGAGATGTGTAATGCTATTTTTTTTTCCTTTCTCGCCAGGTGTGTGTGTTTTTGCGAAATATGCAAGATACCATATATGCTCTCTCTCCACCTCACGGTGAACTGGACGGAGCAATAAAACTAAAACACCGTACAGCACATCACATCACCCGCCATCACGCGTTATAATTCAATTCGTTCATCAACCTCGTCCACGCCAAATACGGAATCGACCTCTCCCCAATCGCTGGCGTACAATGTAGCGGACTCAGGAACCAATCCCACTCAAACACCCTTCTCAGGAAACTCCCGTGCCAGGGTCCCTCTGCCCCGCTGCCCCGGTTTGTTAGGGGGACGCCGAGGGGTTCGAGCCCGAGGGTGTGCGTCCAGACGTAGGTGAATGGCCGCGTGAGTTGGAGGAGGGTTGTCCAGGGGTGCGGGTAGCAGATTTGGCGGCCGCCCCAGTCGCCGAAGCGGTTTGGGTCCCAGCTTGTGGCGTAGAGTGGGGGGAGGGTGCGGATGCTGGGTGGTTAATGTGTGTTAGTTGTGAAAATGGGTGAGCAGGGAGGGTAAAATGTGGTTTGTTCGCTGCACAAGTGTGCGGGAAAAGGGAACTCTTTTGAGAAAAATAGCGGATGTGAGAGAGGAGAGGATATGACTTACTAGAAAACAAACTCAATGATGGCATACACCCAGAAGAAACAATACGCATAAAAACACCACCTCAACCACCTCCACCGGCGCCCATAAACCAACGCCCTAACAGCCTCCCTGCAAAAAGCCCTTCCAGGAACCTTAATCGTGATAGTCCAATTATTACTACTTGCCGCAACCACAAACGGCTTCTTAATCGCCATGACATCAATATCCTCCGCAAGTTTGCCCTCTAGTCCTTCTATCCCGCGCTTCGCCTCCTTGATCTCGGACTGCAGCGTCAGGATCCGTCGGTTCAGGTCCTCGTAGACGAGAAGATCTCGCTGTTGCTCGCGCTCTTCGCGGGTTAAGGGCCGCGAACTGTCAGATACGCGCGTGGGGATTAGTGTGGGAACGGCGGCGTAGGTGTTGTCGGCGTCGTCGGGGTGGAAGTCGAAGAGGGATGAGAGTTCAGTGTTGTCGTTTTCGAGTTTCACGTGAGCGGCTTCGGTGGCTTCGCGCTTGGTGATGGTGGGGAGCAGAGGCTCGGATTTCCGGCGGGAATGCACGTCTGGTTTGCCTGGGCGGCCTTTCAGTCCTCCGCTGCGAGTGTAGAGCGGACTCGAGCTGGGACCGCGGATGAAGTTTCGGAGACCTAGGGCTGAGATCTCGTTGTCGACATCGTAGTCTGATGGTGGTGAACCTGGATCGCTGGCTGTGGGTCGTGGCGCAGGCGTTTCTATCCAAGCGCCTGGACCGTGGATGTGGAAAGAGGGAGTTGGACGGCTGTCGCCGAGGTGTGCCCAGTTTGCTTCTCCTCTTTGCTGGTTTGCGAGCTTCTGTGCTCGAGTGGCTTTAGGGGTAGCGGAATCGTCCTCGAGATCTTCCTGAGCTACTGGCTGCGACTGACTCTCAGACTTGCCAGCTCCATCATCCAAAGTCTTCTTCCCGTCATCAGTTTCGATCGAGGCTGGTCTGGGGCTACTGCTGGTTGCTCTGGCAAGCCGTCTAAGCACGTCTCTTGAATCGTGTCCGTCAATGTCCGACTTCTTGTCGCTTCCCTCGCTTTGCTGTCTATTGTGATTGGATCTACTGTATTGCTGTGGATTTTTGAAGACCGTTATTGGGGTGAATGGGATTTGTTCACCCTCGTCGACGTAGAGTGGGAACTTCGAGCCTTGATTTGGAGCACCAGGAGCTGGCTCTTGATTTGCCGCGGGTCCTTTGTCATCTCCAGTTTGTCCATCTCGCGTCTCCTTCCCTGTCTCCTGTTGAGAAAAACTCCTCTCTGACCTAACTGAACCATCCTTGTCACGTTTCTTATAATCCAATTTATCTTCTGACGGTGTACGGGGTCTCAAGTTTTCCCTCGATGTCCTCTCCTTGATCTCGCCCAACCTACTCGTCGTAACTGCCCGATCTCTCAGCGACTCAATCTCCCTCTCGCGTATAGTGTCTAACAGAGTACCCCGATTCTGATTGGGTGGACTTCCCTGTGTCGGTAAAGCCATTTCCTCTCGCTCCCGGATCTCATCGATCGAAGCTTTCCGAAGTCTTGTCTGTGGGTTCGTTTCAACTTGAGGTTGTGGGAGAAGCAAAGTGGACTCGTCTTCGATCGATGGAAGAGGAACATCCTCTGTAGCAGCTAGCCAATCCACCGTCTCTCTCCTAGGGCCTCCACTCGGATTCTCTTGCATTCCCTGTTTTCCTCCAATGCCCACAATCCTCTCTAACCAATCCGTGCCATGCCTACCCTTCCGGCCCCAATCTCTCGGTATCTGTACTAGTGGAGCTGCTGTCTCTGTGTTTGCCAGATTATCCCCAGCCGATTTGTCGACCGTATCTATCCTCTCCAAGTTCTCAGCAGAGAGCCCGCCGTAATCTCCAAGCCTTGCTTTTGACAAAACTCTATTGTCGTTGCTTAATGCATTGTGTATCCTCTGCCTATCCTTCGCATATGTGGATAGTGCATGACCGAATGAATCATCGGTATCGTCTGCGATAATGGATGATATTCCTGATATGCCAGACGCCACAGTACTGTTCTCCTTGTCCTCAAAATAATCCACATCCGTGTCTCTTATTTTTGTACCTCCTACCGACTGCGGTGAGGCCTTTATCGCAGCAGGAGCGTTGAGTAGATGTTGCACACGTATTTCATCCTTCTCCCCATTGGGAACACCGTCCGTATCCATATATTCCTTCCCTTTTGCCTTGTTCACCGGCTTCGGCGGGATTTTCATGATACCTGGTTATAGATATTGCGTAAGCACTTGGCTCGTATGTGGTGTGTTTTCCTTAAATGATCGAGGGTTTGTAGTGATATGTGGTCTACTCACCTGCAAATCCACCTTCTGTGCTTTCTCGCCCCAACGCAGATGCAATCTGCGCGTCCAACTCCTGCTCGTATGCCTCTATATGTCCGGTGGGGGGGCTTGCAGAAGTTCCTGCAGCTGACGGGCCCCTTGGTTGCCGTCGCATTTTGTCATAGAGTCCAGGAACGCTCGTTCCGCCACCCCGTAGCAGAGGTGCGGGGCGCCTGAAGCTTGGAGATGCCTTTGCCTGTGCTTCATACTCTCTCTGCTGTTCCTGCTTGCCCTCTTCTTCATTCAGGCCCCGCTCTTGTGTTGAGTCCATAATCTCAGCCACAGCTTCAAATGCACCTTTCAGTGTCCGCGCTGCACCGGTACGCAGATAACGTCTCTGACCAGCCCCGGCCTCGTCGTTGTTACCATTCCAGTTCTCTCTGCTGCGGTCCGAAGTCTCCGAGCGCACCGGGATGCTACTTTGGTTTGAGCCAAAAGTACGCCCCTCTATCCTTCTTCTGGACGTAAATAACGGCTTGTCGCTCCCGATGCCAGCACCAGCACCAGTACTAGTACGTGTAAGGTACACAGGCGGTTCTCTCGGTGCGTTGAGCCCTGTGCTATCAGTTACGGGAGCGTCGCGCTCATCCTGCGACTGCGACGAAGAAGCCATGATATACTGGGACAAATTCGGAACAGGAGATGTGGATGCTTCTAGCACATCGTTCGGAACACTGCAGATTGTGTTGTGGAGTATCGAGTGATGCAGCAGGACCTGGGAATCTGCGCTGCAGTGGATGCGTTGATTCTTTGTTGATGATGTCGGGCGCGTTGTGCAACATTCAAAAGTGCGCGGAGATTGCCGAATTCCAAAACAACGAACGACAGGGTTTTCCGTCGTTTCGGGCACCGACAAAAACAAAACATCGCCATATAAAACTCTGGAGTACCGATAATTCGCATTGCGCTACTACGTACATTGGCACAGCTTCTCGAAGAACTCGGCAGAAACGGGGCTATTCTCAAGTACAAGTCTGTTTCATGGGAAGAATCATCCAAAGTTCTGCTTTGCCAAAGCCCTCAGCATGGCCATAGTCTGTTCTTCCTTCCCGCGATGCTCCTGTAAGCGTTCTTCCCTCTCAGCCGCTCGAGCCTACCATCAAGACGCCGGATTAGCTTTACTGTGGTCAACAATAGAGCAAGCGGTACATATGTAAGACCATCAATGGGTTTCTCACCCTCAACATCTCCTCCTTCCTCAGCTCCCTCTCGTTCTTTTTCCTCTCCATTTCCTTCTTCTTCTTCTTGAAGCCATCTAAGCCATCATCGCCCATCAGATCAGCCTCCCCCACTTCCTCGACAGGTGACTTCTCCCGGAATGCGCGCATCTTATCGTTGACTTCCCGTTTCTTCTCCAACTGGCGTTCTCGTGTTCCGGCATCTGCTCGAGGCACCAGCTCGTCGAGTTGCTCCTTCTGCAACTTGCGATCCATTTTACGAGAAAAGCGGAGATCTTCGCGAGAGGCAAGCGCATCCTCCATTTCCATTTCTTTAATATCAAATATCAGCTGGATGAGTCTCAGAGGACGCAGTCAATGAAGGGGATTACTACCTCGCTGCAACCCCAAATCATCCATTCTCGGAATTGCAGGCCCAGCCCTTCTACCACTGCTCCGTTGACCGGGTAATGTTGGTCCAACTACATCATCATCGCTGCCCTCGTCCTCAGCTGTCGGAGAATGATTTCCTTTGGCCCCGTAGTCAGGAGAAACCCGTCGCTGGCCCGATGGTCCATTCAACTTCTCATATGGTCCCTGAGCCTTACTCTTCGTAGACGGATCATACCAGCCTTCGGCTAGCTCTCCACGGTTCCTCACAGATGTTAGTATCCTTCTCCTGAAAATGCCCTAGTCCTGTTTGTTCCCTCTGCAATCGTCCATAGGATACCGGGAACATTAGAGGGAATCCCAACTTACCATCGACTCACAAATCTCTTCCATCTCCCCTTAACCTCGTCTTCAGGAAGATCTTCCAGAACTAGTTGCTTCTGTATGTCCAAGTATAGGCCGAACATGGCCTTATATTCATCGAAATCATGCTTGGACAGCTTGTGAGCATTGAGAGGAAGGCACACCGGCTCGACAGGTTTCGGTGAGTGGGTATGCTTTCGTTTGTGGTGGGAGGATTGATGATGGTGGTGACGGTGGTGGCGACGATTGCGATCTGGGGACCGTGAGCGGTGATGACGATGAGAAGATTCTGGCCGTGGGGATCGAGAGCGCGAGGAACCAAAGCCATCACGACCACGTTCCTTTATCTCGTGAGAGTGGAGTTTTCGATGCGACATTGTCATGGAATTCCCGCGCTGAATGAGAGATGAGTGCAGTCGTAGCTAGCGAATTGAGTGGTCGAATCCGGCAGATTTCTCGTGCTCATTGCTCACTTCACTAAGCAATATATTCGAAACCAATTTCCTTAAGGATAGTAAGCTTGGAGTGTCCTTTATCTGTCTTGGGAAAACTTACTTCACGGAATTCTAGGATTTGGTGCATTGAAAAAATGTGGCTGCATATCGCTATCCGTGTACTCTTAGGCGCTTGAGACCAGCATTCTTATCTCGAAAAATGTCTGCAAAAACCCCGTTGTACGGCCTGCCTCGTCCCAAATCATCCGTCAAAGCAGTATCCTCCTCCAACTCCCTCGCCTTCACTGCAGAGCTTCAGTCCCTCCTCGCTGGCGATTCAAGCAAATCGCGAAGTTCTTTAGGTAGAGCTCGACCCTCCCGCAACAAAGACGACATCTTCACCTCCCACAACCGGAACGCAAAGAAGCGAGCCGCAAAGGATCTAGTAGATGGGGATGACGAGGCCTCAAGAGCCCTCAAACGACCAGACATCGGCGGCGTCGATGACACCGTCTTGCATCGCTCAAAGCGAAAGATGGATGAGAAGGCAAGGCTATACGCTGCAATGAAGCGTGGGGATTATGTTCCATCGGGAGGCAGTGATGGAAGAGACGAAAGGGATAATCTCGTGGATTTCGACCGGAAATGGGCGGAGAGTGAAGCTCGCGGTGAAGGCAACAACTACGACACTTCCTCTGACGAAGATGACGGTAACGAGGAACTTGTTATATTTACAGATGAATTCGGCCGCCAACGAACGGGCACCAAAGCCCAAGCAGAACGCGAATCTCTCCGCCAAAAAGCCCTCTCAGCAAACCGACCCGACGATCTCACCGCCCGCCCCACAGCGCCTTCAAACCTCATCTACGGCGACACAATCCAAGCCCTCGCCTTCAAACCCTCCTCAGAAATGTCCTCCCTCGCCTCTAAGCGCGACCGCTCCCCCACACCCCCCGCCTCAATGCACTACGACGCCTCGACCGAAGTTCGCACCAAGGGCGTAGGGTTCTATGCGTTTTCTAAGGATGAAGAGGCGAGGAAGAGGGAGATGGAGGCACTGGGGAGGGAGAGGGGGGAGACAGAGAAGGAGAGGAGAGAGGCGGGGAGGAGGAAGGAGAGGAGGGTCGTGGAGATGGAGGAGAGGAGGAGGAGGATTAGGGAGCAGAGGGGGAAGGGGCAGGCGGAGAGGTTTTTAAAGGATTTGATGGGGGAGATTGGTGATAAGAAGTCCGAAGACGCACATAGCTAGGATTCTGCTAGCATAGGATATAGTATATTCTCAAAAAAAGAAATAAAAATTTAAGAGTTGTCTTTGTTGTTTCTCTATGGACCCTCAGGTCTAACACATTATTAGCTGGCTTTAAAAAAACCTGGAATGTCAAAATATCAAACAAGCGGAAAAAAAAAACCTCCCTTCTTTCAGATTTCTAATCATTAAAGGGATTCTTGATGTCCCCCTATTTACTTTCTAATGGAGCAAAATGACTGAACAAATGACAGACTCCATGAAAAGTGAGATAGTCTACTGGGGCAGGGCACAAGATTAAAAAAAGAAGAGGAAAAATTAAAAGGGGGTTGAGTGAGTCAGAAATGCCCCTTCTCTATAGTGTGTTGAAACGTATGTCTAGCAAGCTTATGTGCATCCATCGCACTTTCCCATCGCATTTCATATCCTTTGGTCTTTCTTTCGGAGAAGATTCTAGGCTTTGATTTCGTAGTGTCTTCTGAACATTTCGTCGACACTGGTGAGGAAGTAAGTGCCTTTGGCGATGGTCTCAGCGCTACCCTGCGGTTTGTAGTCCTTCTGCAAGTGTGCCTTCTCGCGCAGAACGCACATCTCATCATACACTTCGGGTGCAACTGTGCGTCTTGCCGATAGTCTCGCGTGGACGTCTAAGTTCTCCTTGATCTCGGTGGTGGGTCCTGCGATCTTCAAAGAAAATAGAGAACTGGCTAAACCGGAGCCGTAGCTGAAGACACCAACTCTCTTGCCCTGCAGAACATCGGAGTCCACGTTGCACAGTAAGCTGACCAATCCGGCATACACGCTTGCACAGTACATGTTCCCGCACATCGTTGGGACCTCGATCGAAGGTTGCACGCGTTCCTTGAACTTCTTCTTGGAAAGTCCCATAAATGTCTTTTCGACGACTTTGTCACTGAGAGATTTTCCGTAGTCGAGATCCCGGAGCTCGGCTGGGACATCGGCAAAGATATCGCTGCTGGGACTGGTAAGGTAGTCATTGTAGAGTAAGCGAGCGTAGGACTTGGAAACGAGCTTGCAGGTCGGTGCGTGGAAGAGGAAGTAATTGAAACGGTCGAGTGGGGTTTTACCAGCTTCGCTGTGGGGTGTATAGTGGACTCCATTGGTGAGATGGTGGCCATTGACGCCATTGGTAATGTGGCCATTCATTTGAGGGGCAGGGTTGGAAAGGGAGGCTTCGCGCTTGTTATAGGCTTTGTAGCAGGCATCGACAGCCTCGGTATAGCATTTGATGGAGAATTGACCATCCACGATTGGGTATTCACTTGTCAGGTCTGCCTTGTAAAAATCGTAGGCATGCTGCATGTAACTCCCACGGAGACCTGGTTCAAGGACTATGGGAGCGTTCGGGCCCACCAGCATGGCAACGATACCAGCACCACCCGTTGGTCTAGCATTGCCTTTCTTGTAGAGTGCAATGTCCCCGGCAACGACAATGGCGTCACGTCCATCCCAAGCCGACGACTCGACCCAGTTGACGGAGTTGAAGAGGGCATTGGTGCCCCCATAGCAAGCGTTGACGGTGTCGACACCTTCTATGCTTGTGTTGCCCGAAGGAGAGAAAAGTTGCATAAGGACAGTCTTGACAGACTTTGACTTGTCAAGGAGGGTCTCCGTGCCGACCTCCAGGCGACCGATGGACGTGGGATCGATAGAATACTTTCTAAGCAGGGAGGAGACAGCGGTGAGGGCGAAGGAATAAATGTCTATAACATTGACCACACAGCTGAGCTAAAACTCATTGCACTGGTCTAGTAGGAAAGGCCGATTGAAATACGGACCTTCTCTATCATCGCAAAAGCTCATCTTCGTCTGACCGAGGCCAATTGTATATTTCCCTTGACTGACGCCATCAAACTTTTCGAGTTCGGCTTGGTCGACGCACTGGTGAAGGACGCGGTTAGTGATTAAGCTTCAGAGAATAGAGTTTCCATTTCGTCGAGCAACCAAAGGACTGAGTGGCAAGAAGTGTAGATGTACCTGACTCGGGAAGTAAATCTCAATGGCTTTAACGCCAACATTCTGGGGACGAGATGACATGTCGAGAAGCTTTAGAGGATCGTGTTTGACAGTGGGCCTTTGGTGGTGTTTTATGAGAGCGCGTGGTTGTGGGAGGATTCGGGCGGAAAAGGAGAGCGTAAGAGTATCAGGCGACGGTGAAAGAACTCGTTTGTGCTGGTTAGCGTAATCTGGCTGCATAAAAATTCCCAATGAGTTCCCACTGCGCAAAAATTAGGGGTTATGTATGTGTGTACTTATGCGGGGTACTGTGGATGGCTACGAGGCACAGTGGATCAGCAGAGTGAAGTAGATATCGTGACGGGCAATTCGGAATTCGCAATTGCAGATGTTGATGTGGGAACTGCTACGCTCGTGTGCGCTTTTGTTTAGATGCTATTCGACTCGGCTTGGCACTAGCCATGCAGGAACTACTACACACCTAAGACACTACCCGGGCCACAGTGTACGATGCACTCGGTACTTCAGGTCACTGGCCAAACGGTCTAGGCGTGGAGTACCGAACGCTCTGCGCGGCAGGCACAGCCAGACGAAAGCCAGACGAAACTCGCAAACGGTGATGAAACCCGGATTCATTCCTATTCTCCGACAGAAGCAAGTCTCCAGCGCCTCCCATGCGGAGCAAGCATCACCATCGGAACAAACAATGAAGACGTCGAATACACTACTCAGACACTTTGCAGGAACTACGCACTAGATGGTATGCATAGACGGTAATTTCATGTTTCAAGCATTTTCTTCATCCCTGTCTGAGAGCCTAGCGAAACCGTGGCCGTTCCGTTCCCGCAAACGAGTCACACTTCAACATCATCGAATGCCTTCACCTTAAGCCTCACCTCAAAGAAAGACGACCTTTTGTCGGTAACTACACCGAGGAACAGGCGCTTCGCTGGAGTCTAGAGGGGTCGAGAGATCTGCTTTGCGGCTGCAATGGCCGATCAATTGCCGGACCGACATTCCCCCTCGCCAGAAGACAGACCACCACACCCACCACGCCTCTCGATATCGTCAAATCTAGACGATGGCTTTGGCTTGGAGTCGTTTGGAGTATCGGATGGATTTGCTCCTCGATCATCAGCTGGTCATGATAGATCGACGACCCAATCTCCGCATATTCCTTCATGCAGACTGTCATCAGCCAGACGATCTGTATCTCTTCGCGCGTCCTCGAATCCTACTCCGCAACGATCAAGCACGGCCAAGACACCAAACCCACTCGGTGGAAGGACCTCCTTCTCCTTACGCAACGATGCTCCCGCGGATCAAATACTACGGCGGGCACCAAGCACGGCCACCTCGTCGACTGTGTCTACTGACACCACATCGACATTCGTCATGCCAATGACTCAAAGCCCTTTTCAAGGCTCATCGCGCCCGGCACACCCCTACGCGATGTATCCGCAAGGAACTGGCATTCCTTCGCCATCATCAAGTGTATCGACTGCTTTTGGACTTCGAACGCCGGAACGAGCATATGTCGGCACCAGTGGACCTACACACCCTTATGGCTTATACTCCCAAAATACGGAGTCTGAAGGGGAAGTTGCCGATAATCCACTAACAGTTTCGTCTATACCCGTTGGATTTCCAGGACTGGGACAAACTTACCAGAGACGCTTAGGCCCTGAGGGTGAAGAAGCTGCGGACATCATTGGTCCAGATGGACATACTGAGCAACTGCCACCTTATTCCCGATATCCAGATGGTGTCCCTCCAACAAGATACACTGCTGGCGCTAGTGAAGCTATTGCTCCAAGGAACCAAGAGACTGGTCCTGATCCTAGCGATTCTCAGGTTAGCCTAAATACACAACAGTTCCGCTTATCGACGCGCAGTATCATGTCAGATTCAAGTCAGGCGCAACTTAGCGCTGGGAGTGCTGGCGAGTCAGATTCTAGTAGAAGCATGAGGGAGAAACTCACAGAGAATGGAAAGAAGCGGGTTTGTGGAGGCAAGGTACCTTTTTGGTGCATTGCCGTTGTTGTACTCGTAGCGGTACTCTTCCTGGGGGCAATTGGCGGAGGCCTCCTGGCTAGGCATCATGCGCAGCAAGGGCCGGCCGCACTACAACCAGCGCCGTATGTATCCGTGATTCTTTAGACATGAGTATTTGCTGACCTTTTTTCATAGAGAGTCAACAGTCTTTGCAACAGTGACGACAACGTTAGATGCATCACTTCTCGCAACTCCGCCTCCAAACATGCCTACACTCCCTACAGGGACCTGGGTGATGCCCGCAAAAGCGGCAGACGGCTGTTCGAATGCCTGCTTGACAGGTATATCGGAATGCAACACATGGTCCTGTGGGCCGCCTAGCAATTTTCAAAATCTCCAATTAGAGGTCACGTCAGATAGTAGCGGTGAATTGAGATTGGTCCGACTCGTTGCGCCAGACTTTGCTGGTGGTTCTCTGATATACGGAGCGCAACCTCCTACATTCGATGTACCGAGGAATACCACGATAGCCTTGGACATGAACGATCAAGAAAGAGGGCCGGCATACTTCTTTCACTTGGAGTATGATAAGATTGTCATCCTTCATGATGAAGATTTTACTCCTCCCCCCCTTATAAAGTTTCCGACAGAGAGGGATATTGTCGAAAGATATGAACGGAAACGCGATGCTGATGGTGGTGGACCTATGGCTCAACCGTTCGATGGTTACCCTCTCGACTCTCCACACAATAGCTACCCAGGCATGCCACGGAAGGGTGACGATCCAGGCGGTCTACTATGGTTCTGCATTTGGAACAATACTTTGCTGGAAGGCTTTATCTACATGACCCAAAACATCTCATCTAACTCATCCACCGCCGTCCCCAGCTACTCCTTATCAGCTCCAGGACCACAATTGACACAGGTGCCGATATTTCCAAATGTCGTCGAGATTGAAGAACACCGTGCCCCACCGTCGCTATCTCAACCAAGCCCTTACTGCCAGAAGATGGAGATTCTAGATGATGGCTCAGTTCAACGTGTGTTCAACTCGACACACGGCCCGGTTATTGAAATACTTGATGTGTTGCATTCTTCGGCCTCTGATAATTCGCGCCTTGTGAAGCGACATCCGTACGGGCTCTTTGGCCGGTTAGGTCGGCCACGAGTAGAAGAGAGGGATCCTGGCCAGCCTACGTGTAGATGCAAATGGCTGAGCGCGTGATCAGAGCTTGAGCAGCTGAATGTGATATTCTACAGCGCACATTCTGGTTTGGTGGCGCGGGCGTACTTCCTCGGTCTTTGCGTGTTTTGTATGTGAATTATGCCTGGAGCGGAGGGTTCTTTGTGTTTATGGTATTAGAGCATCATTTCATTTCGCATAGGCGTCAAATACTGCGAGCCCGCATTTTTCTCTGGGGTTGTCGGCAAAGGCGATATTAAAAATCTGTAGGCTTTGAGTGGCCCTTTCATCTACCTTGTTTCATGCTCACACAAACCATCTGGGCGTCCACTTTTTCAAAGGATATGTATTTTTGATGATGCCAGATACAATTCTAGTAGCTCAATGATGTAATTCCCCCTTGGAGCTTACGTTTAATGTATATCCTCAGCTACGGGGTGCGAGATTCCCTTGATTCCAGATAAATAGTGAATGTGGTGGCCTCCGCCCCTTCAACTGGGCAGCTCCTCCGAAACTTTCAACACGATCTTCCCTCAAGTGTGTCCACTTCTCCCCAATTCAAACGCGCCACTAGCCTCCACTAGCCGCATCACAGCCCCGACCTCGGGCCTTAAAACCCACTCGTCCACCAATCGTCCCATCTGTCCCTACTGCTCTCCGTTCGGCGAGACCAAACCACACCCTCTTGAAACCTAGATGTAAGCGTGCTACCTCCTCAGACGTTGGTTCCGCATCACACGTCCCAGCACTGTGTGAGTGTGCTGCCGCCGACGTAGTCGAGGACTATGTCGGCGTTCTGTACTGTGTTGTTGAGGGAAGTGGTGGTTGCGTAGTCGATCACTTCGTCTGCGCCTAAGCTGCAAATGAAATCGATGTTCCGCATTGAGCATATCCCGATGACGTGAGCGCCCGCCCAATGCACGAGCTGAGTCACGAAGACATCCACCCCGCCCGCTGCGCCGGCGATGAGGACTTTCTTCCCTCTGTTGTGCACGGATTGAGCGTGGGGGTCTAAGTCTGAGTGTAAAAAGAGCGTCAGCCACGCAGACAACGGTATAGCTGCAGCTTGCACATGGCTGAGCGACTGCGGTTTCAGCGCTACCTCCGAGGGCAGCGCGATAGCGTATTCGGCCTCGGCGCCGTCGCGTGAGAATGCGAAGAGTGGGGGGATTTGAGGGCCTAGCGCGACGATGGTGTCTGAGAGGTCGATCGGGAGGGGTGGTGCGGGTTTCGGACCAGGTGATCTCAGGGGCGATGATAGCAGTGGCGTGGATGCGGAGGAGGATGTCATTCGGGCCAAGGGAGGGGATCAGGATGTTGGGCTCGTAGATACGGTCTTTGCGGTTGTGAAGGCCCTCTCTTCTATCGGGGCTCTTTTTATTTGGTAATTGCAATTGGCTAATTTGAAGCTATAATCACATTGACGTCGGTGTTTGTGATTTTGTCTAACTTTTCGGCGGGGTTCGGGATTCTCGGGACGCCGAGCCATGCATGTGCGAATATCATCTCTGCAGTTTTTGAGTCGCAGGAGTCCAATATCTCAAATCCCTGAGATCTTGGATCACCTGGATTTCTCGTGGCTCTCCATCGCCCAGTGGAACGGACAAGACCTTTTCTTTGCTCTTTTCGAAAGCTTGAGAGAAATTCCCCTCACGGTCCAACAAAATGCTGTGGAAACCCGCCTTCTGAGCCCCCAGAACGTCCTTTTGGATATCGTCACCAATGTGTAGAAACGTAAAATCTTCTATATTCTCCAACGATTTCGATGCCATATCGCCTTTTTCTCCGCTACCTAGAACAATGTCTCGATAGCTTCTGTTCTCGTCTGGAAGGGTAAGCTTGAGCATGTCTTTCGCCGCATAAAATATCCGGGGATCAGGTTTCTCTACCCCGGCATCATAGCTCAGTACGACAAAATGAATGTCTTCAGCAGATTGGGTATGAGGGTCCAAGTATCGCGGAGTGATCACAGCGGCGGGTGACATCTCAGAGTTATACCCACTCCGGGATGCCTGGATCTGAGAATTCTCACTAGACATCTGCTCTGGCCTTCCCACCATCCGCGCCCCAACATCAATCCCTAGACTCGACAAGATTAGAGGGACGCGGTCGTCGGAATTGGTGACGACTCCAATTACGGTTAGATCCCAGGGCCATGACTCCTCCTTCCGGGTGGCCGCTGAAAGACGCCTGCCCTTATGGATGGATTGAAAGAGAGGCAATATGTCAGGGTAAAGCCTGTAGCCCTCGGAAGATGAGAAGCGAGTCAAAAGCTCTTGAACTAGTTGTGTGGGAATCGGGTTAACTTTTGAGGTGAACGGATTAAATGTTGACTTGATGATCTGGCCATATCATACACCGTCAGACAGGTCCAGAGGTTACTTGGATTTGAGTACAAGCCAAATATTGAAATGCGTATGTTATGTGAGCCATCGATAGAATTTTTAATTGGTATGAAAATTAAGTAGAAAAATAAGATGGTATGATAGGATGGAAATGGCTAAGATGTGAACGCTTTTTGGAGAAGAAATAGGGAAATAGAGAGCTTTGAGCTCTGATTATTGAACTTGAAAGACGAGAGAGGAAGATCTGGGTTACCCACATTGGCCCACCATTCAGGAGCCTTCATCCCAGAGCTCTTTCCGTAATTCGGATGGAGTCCGGACTGTTCCTTAAAAGCTGTTTCCACTCATTATGTCAGCACTCGATTCCTGAGACGTACTACTGCTCTCTAGGTCCAAAGGAGGTGCTGCGGCGTGGAAGAAGAGGACTATAGCCCACCATTCCGAAAAGATTTCTGCAGAAGGGATTCATCGATTGAGGCAAACCCCAACCTCCGAGCCACATCCAAGTATTGCTTCACCACCGGCTCTCGGGGGGTGAAGATTGTGCCAAAGGCATCCAGAGTCAGCAAAAGCCTGGCGCCATGCCTATTGCTCATCGTGGTGATGTTAACAGCTTGGTGTTTGCTGGTATCAAAGGCTGGCTTGAAGTATTTTCTTCAATGAAATTGCCAAATGGACCGCATAGTACAATCAACAGCAGATCCAGAGTCTCAATCCAGATATGGTCAAAATTCAACGCCTTGACATTGCGTAGAGAAAGGAAAAGAACAGTCGCGATCCAGATATGGGCAGAACCAGCGGTTTGATGTCGTGTAGAGATGGTTCTATTTAACAGCAGGCTAAAATAAAATGCGCTTCGGTATCGTGTACGACGCAGAGGTCCTCGATATCTCGGTATCCGTGCCGTGAGTGTTTCCTGTCAGGTTGACTGTCCGTGGCTGTTCACGATTGCGAGGCGAATGAGCCTGCACGCTCTATTGGCTCGAGAGCGTGTGTGCCTTTCCTTCTGAGGTTCCACTGAAGCAGCCGTGAATGCAGAATGCAAGGGCTTCAGCGATGAAGACTCGATCATGCTTTGGACGTCGCTGGGAGCTTCGTCGTCCTCACGCTAACCTCATTAGGCGATTCTGTTGAATCTCCTCCATGACACTTTGTCCTTCGCCTCCACACGTCAGAGCAACGTGGAGGGACGGAGCTCGACACACGTCTGCTATCTCCTGCGCTCTCTCTATTGTCATCCTTTTACCAGTCTACGGTGTGCCTTTCCACATCTCTATATTCCATACTCCTGAGAGCAATAAAGTCACTGGGCTCGGCTCTGCTTCCTGACCGCTTAGATCGTCGAAACACGCGGCTGAATCAACCATTGACACCAACATTCTCGTACTCGTAGACCTCGAATATGCCCTGCTTCAAAGGTCTCGCAATTAGTATCCATACCAATGATGGTCCCCTCCCGGAATACTCCATCCTGAAGCAGTCCAGGACTTCAAGGATCACCACTTATATTCCCGTGCCTCCCCCGAAGGTACCCACAGACTCTACGACAAACAAGCCAGAACAGTCGACGTTTGCTATATCCATTACTCTCTTGACTCCTGGTCTGGCGGTACCATATTCCACCCCGAAATCAACTCCAGATCACCTAAATCCGAAACCGAAGATCGTAGGTGGTTTGCCAGGCTTCGGGTCCGAACGTGGAAAGTATGCCGGCGTTATCACACCCTATATGCCGCTGACATCGTCGCCAAACGAGACAATTGCGGCATACATTTACTTTGACGGTCGGCAGAAAGAGGAGGTGGCCACATTGCTGAGACGTGGGGAAGAGACGTGGGTGAACTCTCGCTGGGTCTCTGTCCCGGAGTCTGAGGGCGGTGGACTTGCGGAGAGAGAGTTCCTCTTCAGGGAAGTAGGCTTAGAGAGATGGCTTAATGGGTTGGATCTCGATGGCAAGGACGCAGCTGCTAAGCTTGAAAGACGGCGACAGCGATTGGAGAAAAAACGTCGAAAACGTCGAGACAATCCCACTGGCGATACTGACGCAGGGGAAATGCAGATGGACCGTGACGAAGAAATAGAGACCAAGAGTGTGCTCCGATATGCGTCCCGCGATCAGTCTCCTGTGGAATCGGACGATGATATCATCTCGGATTCTGATTCTGAAGGCGCCCAACCAGAAGCGACTGGTCAAATCAAGATAGCTCTATTCCGCGTGCTCGCCTCCGGAGAAGTCAAGCGTGGGGAATACTCTCCACAGTTTGACGCACATGACGATGACGAAGCGGAGGGTGGCAGACAGGGCCGTTCAAATGGAGATGCTAGTATGGGTGAGGAACCAGACGTCGATCATACCACTAGCTTCGCGGAGCCAAAGACACTTGATCCAAAGTCTATCAGCACGCAGACTGTTACTGCTATTGACGGGCCTGAGAAGCCATATGCTGTTTTTACATTCTTTTATAGGGGTGAACGTGAGTTCAATTTCCATTATTAGTATACGTTTTATGCACAGATGGAGCTAAAAATGTTTCTTAGGTGTACTTCAAAAGATGCGAATCCTGCCTGGCCCCAAGTCGCCTGGAAAAACCCCAGCCTCTGCAAAACGCCGCTCGATGCAGACGGATTTCTCAAACCTTGCTCCACTAACGACGACTGGAACAGTTGGGTTTACATCATTCCGTGACCCGAGTTCCACTTCTTCACCACGCAGTGCGAAGAGGAAAGGGCGGGGAAGTATTGGAGTTGCGATGGACGGTGACAGCGAGGAAGATGATGAAGATGTCAAGCCCGTGGTGAAGACTGAGCCTAGCGAGGACGACGATGACAAGTCAAAGGTTTTGCTATCCGTTGAGGATGCCAAGAAGCAGGGCGAGCTCACAGAGGGTGTCCGGAAGATTAAGGTCTGTCCACAGTCTCAAAATCACTCAGCTTATAAATGCTAACAATTAATGCAGCTCAAACGGGCACATTCCGCAGAACCTGTCAGTTCTCCTTCTCCACAAACCTATTATCCTGGTGCAAAGTCGCCTTCGGCTTCAGCATCGACTCCTGTGACTGGAACTACTCCACCCAATACGACAGATTTAGCAACAACGCCACCTGCCTCGAAACCCATCTTTAATAGCACGGCACACAATTTCGCAGACGACCCAATGGTTGGGAGTCCCATGAAGAAGCAAAGAGCGAGCATCTCAGGATTGGAAGATGAAGCGATGAGAAGACGCCTGGGCATGCTCGGAGGCAGTCTACAAGAGGTCATGGGGGAAACTGATAAGGAGAAGGTCAAGGTGAAGGAGGAAATGGATGAGGACTAGTAAATTTTCGGAGTAGATGCCCACATCGAATAATCTGGGCCATACCTCCTTCTGGTGAGTTCGGGTGTCAGAATGGTGAGTTATTTTCGAAAGCACAACGGGTGCGGAGTGGACAATCGTATTTAATTCCAGATTTCGCGAGTGACAAGCTGCTCTTGGGAGGTGGTCTTTTTTTAGACCCTGGAACGACCAAGAGATTTCCGAGCATGCAAACGGACGGCTGGTTATTTTTTTGTGGGACTCAAATATACACAAACCACATGAAAGAAGAAAACAGTTAGGATACCTAAAAAGATAATGTATCATAAGCTCAGGGGGGGGAGGGCGGAGGTTGGAGGTTGGGGAGGTTTAGTCTAGCAATAAAGAATGCATTTATTATCAGTGGCTTGATGTTCGGAGAGAATTCCGCTTTCCTCCCTCCCCCATCCATTCATGAGTTTGAGATCTCCCAATATCCCCGCGCGTGCGTCATTGCCCTGAGTGACTCACTTGAAAGGGAAAAAAAAAGGGAGATGGAAATGGATCCTTGGTTTGTTTTGGTTAAGGGGAAGGGGGGGAATGGAAGGGAAGGGAGAGTTATAAGTTTATTTTATTTTTTTTGTTTCGGCAGTGGCTTATTTGTCTATTTTCCATAAAAGAATAGACATGAAGATTAAACCTAACATCTTAGAAAGTCCCGATTCTATTTATCAACTAACCAGGATATATATATATATATATCCTCCTTCTCTTTTCCTCATGAGGGTTTCGTGGCTAGTCGCTCTTCCCCCTCACTATTTTAATTTTATTTTCCACGCCTTCTTGGGTTATAAGGGATCTGTGTGTCTGTTCTGTTCCTGGCTTGCCGATGGAAAGAACGGAAGGAGTGAGACGTTGAGCTCGATTCTGAGTTTGTACTGGCTTGGAAGTTTGCCGTTTAGCTTTGTGTGTGTGTGTGTGTGTGTGTGTGAGAGAGAGAGAGAGAGATTTGGAACTTAATTTTTATTACTTGTGGTTTGTTCTGGATATCATTCATTTTTGTTGCTCCTTGATATGTAATAGATTTTGAATTTGTTTGGTCTGGGATACATTATTATGTATATGCGTATGTACGTACAAGAGACAGTGTTGATTGAAGGTAAGCAGGTTATCTACTTATTGGTCATCATCTGAATCAGCAAACATATCCTCGGCCTTGGGTCGACGACGCTTTCCCAGTAGTGGAGTTCCATCGCTCGGGCCTTTGGTGGTCTCTGTTGTTCCCTTCATCTTGAAGCCAATACCGGCTGCTGAAGACATTATGGTGGTCTCGGGTTCTTCTTTCGATTCAGCTCCACTGGAGTGCACGGCAGGCTGCTCTTCATCCTCCTCAATTGGTTCTCCATCAGCGGACACCCCCTCATCGTCTTCCTCCATGGGCAAGCCATCAATATCCCCATCATCTTCCTCCTCAAGCATAGGCTCACCATCAACATCAACATCAACATCACCATCACCATCTTCATCCACAATCCCCTGTTTGTCGGAAAACGGCATTGCAGTTATATCCACTGGTCTCTGGTTGCTCGTCGCTTCTGGCGCCGCTGTTGCATCGACGGTCTTCCACCTCGACTTCGAAGCACTGGAAGCCCCGACAGGACCTGACAGAGACTGATTTGAAGAGGCGGCAGCAGCAGCGGCGGCTTTTTCCGCAGCAGTAGGTGGGGGATTGGTAAAGACGGATGCAAAATGTTCCTGGGAGGCCTGAGGGAAGACGCACCAGCCCTCCCAGAGGGTGAGCACGCTTTGGACGCTTCTCTTCCACTTTTCAGCTCGTAGTCGTCCCCATTGTAGCTCTTTATCTAGCCTGCCTAGACCTTCGAAGATTCCTCTTTTCCGTAGGGCGGTTTCGAAGAGCTGGCGGTAGCGCCAGGCATGCCTGACTCCGCTTGTTGAGGAGGACGAAAGGATGTCGGAGATGAGGTAAAGAGCAATCAGCTTGGACGAGGACATGTCCTCCTTATCTTTGGACCTGTCCTTGCCCCCCTCCACGTCATCCTCATCTTCATTTTCATCGTTAGCCCTCCTGTCTGGGTTTGCGCTTGTGTACGCGAAAGGCTGTTCGATATTCGATACAATCATATCGACAACCTCGTCCGCGCCTTCGCCAGCATGCTCAATAGCGAAACAGGTCACACGAGCAACATCGCCCTTGCGAAGTTTTGCCGTAGATGTAGGTAGTCGTGCCAATAGATGAGTTAGCTTGGACCGTTGAAGCGGGTTCAGATATGCTTTGCCGTCGTTGTCCGCAGTACCCAAAGCTGAATCATGAGGAGGTCCACCATAGTGATTTTGATGGTGATGCCGCCGCGCGTCCTCATCGTCCGAGTTCTCATCTTCTGACGAGTCATAGTCATCATCTGAGACAAACTCGTCCAGGCTCGTGACATACTCAAATCGAAGACCTTTTTTAGGAGCTACCCATGAAGCGCCTCCATCAAACACATATTGCGGCATGCCATTACTTGCACTTCGTCCATAGCCACTCCCTTCCTGCGAGCCGGATAAAACTTCCCATAGACGCCAACGATACCAGACACCTCCTGGACTCCTCGCATCCCATATCCAAGCCCATTTCTCTTCTCGTTGCACTTCCGGTCTGCTCATAAGCAATGCCTCAAATTCGGGCCCATGCCTAAGGAGACTTTCGATCGTCTTGTGAATCAACTTAAGCTGCTTTAGATCGGAAGGCGGGCTCACTAAGACCTGCAACGGAGGCGACCTTCCGAATTGTCCTGGGCCAGTAGGGGCAAAAGAACTCGGTGGTGCGAAGCCACCACGATGCGGGGGCGGGGCGCGATTTAAAGAGCCCCCAGATCCCACCGGGAGCGGCTTGGCACCGAAGGGCATTGAAGTGAGAGCTGAGGCCATGCCTCCACATATCGGAGGGGCAGCACTGAGTGCGGCTGAGGACAGATGTCGCGCCAGCGATAAATAGTATCCATAACCTAAGTACCGGTTTTGCAAACCGTTGACGGCTACATCGATGTCGTTTGCTGGAGTATCTTTCGCAAGCGTTACGATCGCTGAAAGTGACTTCCGTTCGGATGATGCAGGTCCTGACGGGGGGATCAATCGTACAGCGTCTACTTTGAGAGTCGGAGGCAGTAGAGACTTTATGACTGCGGGTGATGTCCCGGGGGGCAGTGATGAAAGATGTAACGTAGGCTTAGGAGTGATGTGCTCTGCTGTTCTGCCATCCGCTGTCGTATTGTCCTCATCGTCTGATGTATGAAAAACAGCTGCTGTTGCTGTTGGGCCACTTGTTGGATCTTCGAAAGCGAAAAGCCCCTGGTCAATATCTCGAGATCGAGTGTTAAATCCATCGTGTGCTCGCTTTCGAGATGGCGGACCGCTGACTGTATCATGACCTAAAGGCCCAAAGGCTCCTCGTCCTCCATGTCCGCCTCCGCTTCTACCAGCCGCGGGTCCCGTAGGAGCCGTAAAGTGTCTTTTTGGCAAGCTACCAACCCCACTTGTTACTGACGAACCCCCAAACCCACGGCTACCCGGTGTGTGTCGTACGTGGGAGGCTGATGAACCTCCATCATCGTCCTCGAAGGATTTGACGAAGTCTTCGTAAACGGCGGCGGTCTCAGCTTCTTCGCGCCGACGTTTTGCTTCTGCTTCTGCTTTTTGGCGTTCGAAGATGGACTTCTTCGTTGGTGCTGCAAGCTTCGATTTGATGGCAGGGAATTCGGTGATTTTCGCAGAGTCCGACATAGTTCCTCTGCTCTGTTCTTCAGTGGCTGCAGCAGAGACGAGTTAAGGAGTTGAGCCGCATTGCAGATCTTGGTGTGGCGTGGGCCTTCGTCTAGCAAGGCTGCCACAACTCCGTGCAAAGGGCTACGTGCTACAACGCTGTAGCATTGGATGCTCGTAAAACGATGGCTCGCGTGGAAATAGGGTAGCATCGCTCGTATCAGTGAGCCTGAGGCATCTAAGCTCCAAGTAAAGTCGAATTCAGGACCAGGCAGACGGGAATATCTGAGTTACAGTTATTGGAATAGGCTGCAACCAGCTCTTTCCTCTCGCTCACTGCTGTTCTACATAAAGAGGAGAACCTGCTCCTCAGCGCAGACAATAATACCAATTTGATTTCAGTTCAGTTCACTCTTATTCAGCCACGATGTCGGCCATAAAGAACCTCTTATCGAAAGTCCTCAAGGACACGGTAGGCTCTGCTTCGAAAGATGGGTCAACAGTTCCGCCGAAGCCATTGTGGGAGCTCCCGCCTCCAAATCCGCCTAAATCCAAGAATCCGCCCCGCATTCTGATCGTCGGTGCCGGTTCCCGTGGTGGCGCTTTCGGCCGTGCTATTTACGGCTCTACAAACGGTTGCGTCGCAGCTGTTGCTGAACCAATTGACTTTAAAAGGAGAGACTTTGGACGGAAGAATATATGGGGACTTGAAGAACCAAAAGAGGGTGAAGAGTTTAAGGGGTGGAAAGAGTTTCTGGAATGGGAACTGCAGCGGAGAGAAAGAGCGAAAAAAGGAGAGCAAGTGCCGGAAGGGGTAGACGGCATCTTCATTTGTACGCTGGACGAGTTGCACGCCGAGGCTATTAAGGGGCTTGCTCCACTGAACTTGCATATCTTATGCGAAAAACCATTGGCAACAAGATTACAGGACTGTCTCCAGATCTATAAGTCACTGACGCCAGAGGGGCCTAATTCCCCTTCATCTGCTCTCTTTGGGATCGGGCATGTACTGAGATATAGTCCGCACAATATCCTGCTCCGCAAGTTACTCCTCGAGGATGAGGCTATTGGAGAGATAATTTCCATCGAGCATACCGAGCCTGTCGGGTGGTGGCATTTCTCACATAGCTACGTCAGGTATATTCCGGCCCTGGTTCTCATGCATTCTTAATTAATTGATCTGACGGAATATTTATTTAGGGGGAACTGGCGCAAAGAATCAACAACAGCGCCATCCCTACTAACAAAGTCTTGTCACGACATAGACTTGATATTGTGGTTGCTTTGTTCTCCACCCAAAGGTTCGGACCAGCTTCCACATTTGCCCTCTAGAGTCACATCATCTGGATCTCTATTTCACTTCAAACCCTCCAGAAAGCCAGAGTTGGCTGGTGATGCGACAAATTGTCTCTCTTGCCCCGCAGAGAAGGAATGCCAGTATTCTTCAAAGAAGATATATTATGACATGGGTCTCAAAAGCGGCGTGACCGGGTGGCCTGTGAAAATAGTGGTGCCAGAGATCGAAGAGTGCATATCATTCGGGGCTGCTGAGAAGATGCTCATGCAGAGCCTAGGAGAAGATTATACTGCTGAAATGAGCCAAGCAGACATAGACCGCAGAAGTTGGTACGGAAGATGCGTTGTAAGCTGATAATTGCTGCGTATTCAATTGTTCGGAGCACTGACAATATCAGTACGAAGCTGGAAACGACGTCTGCGATGATCAAACAGTCACTATAACGTGGGAAGACGAAACTCTCCCTGGAACTGACCCTGGCAACGGCAGTGGCAGTCATACAAGGCCCAGAGTCAGACGAGGAAAGTCAGCATTATTTCATATGGTGGCCTTCACTGAAAAGATCTGCGAGAGAAGGACAAGGATCTACGGGACGAAGGGGGAACTTGAGGCAGACAGTACCACTATCAAGATCTATGACTTCGCGTCTGGTGAAAGTAAAATCCACCGTCCACATCTGGCAGAAGGCGGCCATGGTGGAGGAGATGGTGGACTGGCTAGACAGTTTGTGCTTGCTATTGACGCGGTCAAGAATCATGGAATGAGTGTGGATGAAGCGCAACGGACTTTTGTGGGATGCACCCTGATGGATGCCATCCGAAGTCACGCAATGGTATTTGCTGCAGAAGAGGCACGGAGGGACAGCAGGGTGGTTGATTGGTCTGAATGGTGGGATAGAGAAGTGGAGGGCCCGCTTCAACAATGTTAATTTGTGACTAGAATGGGAAATCCAAAATTTGTCCTGCTTTTCATTTTGAGAATAGCACTCTCTGATAATACCTGGCCTCTTCGATACTCTCTAGAATGTCTTGTCTCGCCTCATGAACTCCCTTCTTCCTCGGTATCTGCTGTAGTATCTCGTCCGACCCCCACCGCCGAGCAGCCTCTTTGATGGTGCTCACGTCGAAGATCCTGTAATGCAGGTGCGCAAGAACCTTGTGGTATGGTTCGTATGAAAGGAACGCCCTATCCGCATGCACGCTGTTTCCTGCCAAAAGCGCTCTCCCCGGCTCAGGGACGTAGGTTTCTATGTAGCGTAACAGACCCGAAGCAGCTTCTGCAGCCGTCACCGTGGAAGCAAGCACGGCGGCGGTCAATCCGGTCGAGGCGTGGGTACGTGTACACCATCCATCCATCGCATCGAGGACTGGCTTTGGGTGATGGATGACAGCTCCCCATCCCTCGTGGTCGAGGAGATTGAGGCTGTAGTCCGTGATCAGGCAGGAGATCTGGAGAATAGAGTCGATTGAGGGGATCAGGCCGGTCATCTAGAATTTTTATGCGATCAGCACACAATTATCACCGCAATAGAAGAAACACTTACCTCACAATCGATCCAGACGAGCGGCTCAGTCGAACGTGTGAGCGCCATTTTCTCAGTAGTTAGGTACGGACCAAGGCATGGGAGGAGATTAATAGCCAATAAGATCAAGCATGTTCTTCTGCATCCGCATCTGGGCCTCACAGCGATAGCGGTTGCCCTTCTGTTGATCTTTCTCCGGACGTCGGTTGCAGAAGGCCCGATGCACGACAGACGAGGATCATGGTTGGTTGGTTGGCTGACGTTGGCTGACGAAGTGTGGATGACGAGAGAAAGCCAGCCGCAACAAAACACTGGTTGAGATAAAATCCCCTCCGCCTTGGAGATCTCTCCCTAAAAACCTTCTTCTTTCTCTCTTTGCCCTATAGACCCAATTGGACTCTGTTTGAATCAACACAAGTTCATCATTCATCATGAGCGTCAAAACCATTAGCTGTAAGCCTTACACCGACCAGAAACCTGGAACGTAAGTGGGGTTTTTCGGTTACACCTCTTTTCTTTCCACGTGCAATTCATAACACCAAACATCCAACACCCAACGCTGACCGACCTGCAGTTCTGGCCTCCGTAAGAAGGTCACTGTATTCCAACAGCCTCACTATAGCGAAGCCTTCGTCGCGAGCATCCTCCTCGCGATTCCAGAAGGTGTCGAGGGGTCTTTTCTCGTCATTGGTGGAGATGGCCGCTACTACAACCCCGAGGTCGTGCAATTGATCGCCAAGATCGGCGCCGCGTTTGGAGTGAAGAAGTTGCTCATCGGCCAGAATGGTATCCTCAGTACGCCAGCGGCGAGTCACATCATTCGGCAGAGGGGAGCGACGGGAGGCATTCTATTGACCGCAAGTCATAATCCCGGTGGTAAGTCTCTTCGAATGAAGGGGTTGCGGCATCTTCGAGACAGTTCGGAGGTCAGTCGTTGGCTGAGACGAATTGCAATTTTCAGGTCCTACCAATGACTTTGGAATCAAGTACAACCTTGCCAATGGCGGCCCCGCCCCTGAATCGGTCACGAACAAAATTTTCGAGATCTCCAAGTCCTTGACTTCATACAAGATCGCCGACATTCCCACAGTTGACATTTCCACCATCGGCTCTAAGGCATATGGTCCGCTTGAGGTGGAGGTCATTGACCCCGTCGCAGACTATGTCAACATGTTGAAGGATATATTCGATTTTCCGCTCATCAGATCCTTCTTCAAATCTCATCCGGATTTCCATGTTCTCTTTGATGCCCTCCACGGTGTGACAGGACCCTATGGCGTTGCGATATTTGAAAAGGAGCTTGGGCTCCCGAGCAGTAGCACCCAACACTGCACTCCCTCTCCTGATTTCGGCGGTGGGCATCCAGACCCCAACTTGACCTACGCCCACTCACTGGTGGAAGCTGTCGATAAGAACAATATCCATTTTGGTGCAGCCAGTGATGGTGATGGGGATAGAAATATGATCTACGGCGCCCGCACGTTCGTGTCCCCGGGAGACAGCTTGGCCGTTATCGCACACCATGCAAAATTAATACCCTACTTCAAGAAGCAGGGCGTCTACGGTCTCGCACGCAGTATGCCCACCTCTGGGGCGGTCGATCTCGTGGCAAAGAAACAAGGGCTCACCTGCTACGAGGTCCCGACTGGATGGAAGTTTTTCTGTGCTCTGTTTGACACGAACAAGATGTCCATCTGTGGGGAGGAGAGCTTTGGCACAGGGAGCAACCACATTCGCGAGAAGGACGGTCTTTGGGCTGTCGTAGCATGGCTGAATATCATTGCTGGTGTCGCGGAGCAAAACCCTGGCAGCACACCCAGCATTGCCTCTATCCAGCATGACTTATGGAACACATATGGCCGTACGTTCTTCACCCGCTTTGACTACGAGAATGTAGACAGCGCAGGCGCAGGCAAGGTTGTCGCGCACCTGACCGAACTCATCACAACACAAAAGTCGACCTTTGTCGGCTCCACCGTCAGCGGCAAGAAAGTCCTGGAAGCAGACGACTTCTCATACACGGACTTGGACGGAAGTGTCAGCAAAAAACAGGGCATCTACGTCAAGTTTGACGATGGAAGTAGGATTGTGGTGAGACTTTCAGGTACTGGAAGCAGCGGGGCAACTATTCGATTATACATCGAGAGACACGAAGAGGACGCTACGTTATTCGGAAAGGATGCCCAAGACTACCTGAAGGAGAACATTGCGCTAGCGGTAGAGCTGCTGAAGTTGAAGGAATACGTGGGACGGACTGAGCCCGATGTGAAAACTTAAGGAGGAGCGTAGTCGGTATAGATCAATTGTCCCTGTTAATGATGATGGGATGTGGACGTTGAACTTTTATCTCATAGCGGAATGAATGACAAGACGAATATCGTGATAGAAAGCCTCTCAGAAAGAATCTCGCGGGACTACGGGGGTGGGATAGAAGACTCCGGCTCTAATTCACGCCGCCTTCGAATTGAACTTTGCCAGCTATTTTCCCTCCCTCCAGCGCCAATGCGAAACGGAATTCTTGTATCTTTTGATACAACACTCATACCCTTTTGCGTCGGGGCTGTGAAGAATAAATCCCCTCGTCGCAAGGAAAAGGAATCAGCTGTTTTCTCGTCGCCGGGGGTGTGCATTTCCTTCCAAGCATAAGAATAGAAATAGAATGAGCTACTTATGGTGAGAGTGACAGTTGTTGTGTCGTTTGTATGATATGTTGTTTGCCACTTCGGCTGTCTATGCCTCGCGGCGCCTATTGTGACTTAAGCGGCAAAGGAGATTGCCCAGGCACGGCGGTTATGGAGGAAAGTTTTGTAGGAGGTAGAGTGAGAGATAGTCGAGATTATGGGGGAGAAGTTTGTTATTTTCGGATGTTTCTGTTTCTGGGCTGTTTTGATGGATGGTGCACGGCGGGTATTTTCGCGCGGCTTTCGGCTGGATGTTCTGAGGGATGGCGCAGGAGATGTCGGATGAGAATACCACGTATGGTTTGAAGAGGACGAGGAAGGGTGGAATGGTGTTTTTGTGGAGGGTTGAGCGTGGTGGAAGGGCATGGTGTGTTGTTTGTTCTCTTTGAGTGGTTATCTCTGGGAACGTGAATGGGGAATAACGCAAAAATTGAAGAGAGAGTAAGAAGAAAAGATGATAAATTAAAAAGGCCTGTGAAGCGTTATCTGCATCATTATCGTACGAGGGAATGCATGTACATACACATACATACTATGTATGAGTCTATGTGTGGAGTACGGAGTACTGCAGAACATCTCCAGAGTACTGCGTACTAGGTACTACACCGTACCACACCGTACTACACCGTACTGTACTACTCCGTACATACAGTCTGATAGCGGTGTGAGTCATGAGCAACATCACCATCTTTCATGAAACAAAAAACATTCTCAAACCTGCATCAAGACGATTTCCTTTTTGCGCAAAAGCCTGAGGCCAATGACAAGACCTCACCGACGATGACTCCTCCTGTTTTGTTTCGCGGGCCCATGCGAGCCACGTGTGGCGCTGCACCTGCCCACCAACCACAGCCCGGCCACTGCTTTGCACTCACTGCCGAATTAATTCTTCGTTTCGTTTCGACCGCATCGTCGCGAAACAACCGGACGAAACGATAGAGTCCGATACCAACCTGTGACAGGGACCTGGCTGTAGCGTGCTAGGGGCTTTTTATTTGGTTATGGGCGCTTGGGTGCCGACCTTCCCGAAACAGGACTGGAAAAGGCGCCAAATTTACCTTGATGGGGAAGAAAGAAGAGGCTCGATGCCTGGATTCATCGTTGCTTCATTCAGGGTTCAGGGGTCCGATGGATAGACTCGCCTCTCTATCCAGAGTCGAGTCATACATACCCCATCACCCCGTACGCGGACATACCTGGCAAGTCCTCCGGTTGGCGCGCGCGCAAACACCCGAGCGAGCGAACAACACGCCAGATGGAGAAGGGCGTCTCGTGGCTGGTCTGTTATTTTTGTTTTTTGGTGCTTCAGTAACCTCAACTCTCTCTCCAAAATATCTCCACCCCGGCGGACAGCTCCCGACTGCCGCGCTCTCAGGGCTCCTAGCTCTTAACCTTGATTACCCTGGAGCAGGTGCTGGCGATCTGATGGGATCCGTACTTGCGGAGTGGTTACTCCTCCGTACCGATTCTATTCTGGATCGACACTTTTGCAACCATTCCCCCACTCTTCTGCCGGAGCGCTCGTTTCAGGTCTGGTCCTTGATATTCGATATGGTGGAGGAGGAGGATGGAGGAGGAGCTGGAGGAGGATAAGTATCGGGGCTCATGGCCCTCGAGCTGCCCTTCCTCTCCCTCCTCCTCCAGCAATCACCTCATCGCCCATACATATCTCCTTGACAATAACGTCCAAACGTTGTTACGAATCTCTTTTGTTGTTTCCACTCTCGTTTCCTTTGTGCTTCTTCTCTCTTACTATACACCATCCTACCTAGAGCTTTTCTAGAAGAGGAAGCAGGACTTCTATTTCATATACACGACTGGTTCGTCATATCACAAACGCTAATTGGTGATTTATAATATTACCCTGCTGCCCTTGATTATCCCTACGCGTGAGTTTGATCCCAGAACGCCAGTGAGGGAAAGAAGCATGATTGCTGACGGAGTTATATAGTCTGGAAGCGCATCATGTCCTCATACCAATTCGGCTATTTTCGCCCCGCCTCTCCTCCATACGATGACCTTCCTTACTCGACGATAACGAGGGGCAGAGGCTCTCCGAGAGGCTCTCTTAGAGGCACCCCACCGCCTCGTTCACATAGTCGGGCCAGTTCACACTCATCGCGGTCCTATGGGTCCTCCCCGGACTCCGTCAGGACCACCTTGACAACCCCGATCAAGTCCCCCATCAGACACCACGGTCCTATACTTCTGCCCAAGATTAGATCTCAAGACCAGAACGTCGAGCCCATCTCCGCGTCTCCTAGACGTGTCCGGAGAGGCCCCCTTTCGAGCACTCAGAATCCGCCTGCCTCCTCGTCCTCCTTGTACCACATGTCGAGAAGGCCAACACACTCGCGCAGCATCTCTAACCCGGTAGGAGCGTGTGCTCCCCTTACATCTCCTATCGCAACATCACGATACCACTCCCGGCATCACTCGACACTTTGCTCCCCAATATCCCTGACCTCATCTCGGACCACCACACCTGGCACGCTTGCCGACGATCACCTTCTGGGGAAATATGGGTTCCCAACCTACCGTCAGCTTCCAACATACAACCCCCCTTCAGCTTTTGCTCCGTCTTCAATCATGCATGAAACGTCTATGAGTGGATCCCCACGGACGAACCAGACTTATATGTCGCGGGGTAGCACATTACCGTCTGAACTTCAGTATGAACTGGATGGCGGATATGTACCGACCACCACCACCCTGCTCGATTATCTGACCGGGGCAAACCCCACTCCAAGCCTCGTGCGCCAAATTAGCGTCTCCATTGGTCGCAGCCGAGAGAATGGAAACACTCACTCCTGGTGGGATATCAGGAACCTGCGGACGTGGAAGGACTTTAATCTGGAGTCCATCGACCGAATCCCGGGCCTGATGAGACTCCTCCAGATAGAAGTTCCGGAAACCGCGCTCCCGTCACCGACGTTCGAGAGGCGAAGCCTACGACCAGAGACGGAAGCATCACTTCTTGACCTCTGTAAAAACTTCTACGCTGAGAAGGTGAACGCGGGGCTGAGAGTGGCGCAAGGCCAGCCACACATGTACATGAGAGCCGGATCTACGAGAACAGAAAAGCGACAATCACCGGACTTTGTCTCCAACTATGCCCACGACATTGACCGCACCATCTATGGCGACGGGAAAGGCCGAGTCGTTGGCCTCGTCAAGAGCTTCAACCGATGGAACACAGGGATGCGAGCCGAATCTCCCCACAAGCAAGTGGAGTATCTTCAGGGTCTGGCACATCTCCATCGCCATATGCGCGAGCACGGAACGCGTTACGGTTACATCATCACCGAGATCGAGCTCGTATGCGTACGCGCAGGCACCGACGCCTCCGGGCTCCCATACTTTGGCTACCTCGAGCTCGCACCAGCGATCCAGCTCAACACCTCGGGTCCAGAACGCCTCACGGCCTGCCTTGCGCTTTGGTACCTCCACATGCTCGCCAAGGAGCAACCTCTTCCCGGCCAACCGGGCTACCGACTCGACGTCGGCGCACCGGCGGCCTGCACGCGTCAGAATTGTCTGGACAAGGACCCGTGGATCCCGGAGCCCCAGCTCGGGGAGAAGAGGGAGGCGAAGAGGGTGAGGGGCTGGGTGTTCCCGAGCGAGCCGCTGCATCGAAAGGAACAACCCAAGAGATGGCATAAATAGATAATTTTATCTTTTCCGCCTTGTTTTTTGACACTGGCGTTTTGTGGAGTTTGACTATTGCTTGTCTTTTGAATAATAAATCCACAACTTAATGTATGTCACGAAGTAAGGAGTGTGTATGGTGTATTGTACGAAGTATATGAAGTACATGGGGAGATGGAAAATAAATCCAGCTTTGCTTCTTGCTTTTCCCGCCCGATTGGTTGGATCAGCCGCGAGACGTCGCACTTTTTCGCGACAACTACGGAGTAGAGCTCCTCTCTCCCTCTCAAAAAAAAAAAACAAATCTGTCTCCGCGTTCTTCCGCTGCTTCATAACCGGTTCATCATTTCCCTGGGTAGCTCAAGTAATACTGCAGCATGGTCCCTCTGGTGGGTTGGACTTGTTAATTACACAACCGTGCGTACCCACTGCCTTGGGCCCCGGATGAGCTGCAGTTGTGCTTTTTTGGGGTTGATTCCCTTGGAATAACGAAGACAATTAAACGGACGCCTAGCTAATTCCTCTTAGGGACCGTTGCTTAAATCAACAAAATGTGCAGGGCAGCCGAATTCGAGCTCTCCCGTGTTCGGTGTCGTTAATCGTCTGCCTGGAGTTGTCTTTGTTGCTGGGCTATGCTTAGTGATGCCTGCCGTTGCGTGATGGGATGGTTGTTTCTGCGCGCGTAAGGCACAGCGGTATATTGCCTTGCCGCACTGTCTCCAGCCACCCGGCCACCCATTTTATTTTGTTTTCTGCTGAGGGAGTTATGGAGTATTGAGGGTTTCAATGCTCTGCTTTGCATTTCGAACGGATGGGCTATGAAAAGTCATGCTGAGTATGAAGTTTCCGATACGTTGGATGCGTTTATGCTTATGTTCGAGTAGAGTGTGGTGTTTCGGTTCCGTAGCACACGTGTCTCGGCGCATCCGATTGCATTGGCATCGACCTGGGCGGGTGGCTGTTCCTGCAGGGGATGATGGGGGTGGGGGCCAAGGATACTGCTCAGCCTTTTCCATTGAATACGAGCATCTCTACGCAGTACTCCATAGGAGTAGGAGCTGCGCTGTCTATATGTACTCAGCCATCTATCTTTCCTTTCGCACACTCGTTCTATCTTTTCTATAGCCTTGGATATATTTGATTAGTTAGGGGGTTTGGAGCCCTAGTGACTGCCCCTAAGTCGATATTTTTCTTGCTTTATTTCGGCCATTACCATGCCACGCTCGGCGGAGTCGCTTGTTCAGCCTTCTACACGGCCTCGCGGAAGATCTGCTGTGTCTGGATTGTCAGGCGGTCTTGCGGAAAGCTCCCAGTCGAATTCGAATGATGTACCCCGCCTGGAGGTTCGTGGATACGATCTGGGGACGAATTTGTATCCGTCTTTGGGTCCCTCAGGAAGACATACTCGCTCGAGGAGCTACAATCCTCCTGGACCTGGCCAGGAAGAAAGTGATATATTGATATCTAGTGCCCCTGGTCAAACTATAACGCATACACGCTCGACAAGTGTCGGCGGTTTCAGAGACTTATCACTCAGGGATATAACAACTCGCTCAGTTGATGCTCCAACGCCCTCGGAGAATCAGGACTTCCTCGGCCATGACCTCCCCGAAGTATCCGATGAGCGACTCAAGCAATGCATTGGACGCGCAGTGGGAAATCGACGATGTAAGAGCTGGAATCATTGTGGGTTAGCTACCTTGGCCGCCATCAAACGCATTCGAGGAGTTCCTCCGATCGGGATCGATACCCAAAAGAAATTGAAAGACGTCCTAGAGGAAATTGCAGGAAACCTCCTGTGCAAACGTTGGCATCAGAAACAAAAGGAGGAGATAGTTGAAAGATGGCTGAAACAGCTTGCCCCATCATTGAAGTCTCCTGAGTCGAGGGTGGAATTGTTTGTTCAGCCTTCTATAGGGTCTCGCGGAAGATCTACTGTATCTGAACCGTTCGACGGTCGAGCGGTAACTCCAGAAAGCTCAGCGTCGAATCATGTACCCCGCCTGGAGGCTCGCGGATACGGTCCGGGGACGAATTTGTCTCCGTTCAGTCCCCAAGGAAAATATATTCGCTCGAGGAGTTATCAGCCTCCTGGATCTAGCCAGGAAGAAAGGGATACTTCGACATCTGGCACCCTCAACCAGAACAGAACGCATACACGCTCGACAAGCTGCGGCGGTCTCGAAGGTTCACCACCGAGGGATATACCAACTCGCTCAGGTGATGCACCAACGCTCTCGCTGCATTGGGACTTCCTCGATTATGACTTCCCCGGAGTATCCGATGAGCGACTCAAGCCATACTCTAAATGCATCGGACGCACAGCGAAAAACCTACGATGCAGGAACCCGAGCAAGTGTGGGTCGGCTGCCTTGGCTACCATCTCACACATTCGAGGGGTTCCTCCGAAAGATACCCTAGAGGAAGTTGCGGGAAACCTCCTCTGCAATCATCGGCATCAGGACCAGAAGAAGGAGATAGCTGAAAGGTGGCTGGAGCAGCTTATCCCGTCGTCGGAATCTTCCGAATCGATAGTCAGTGGAGAGGACTATGGCTTCTGGGAGACGCTGGAACCCCGGACATCGGAAAGCGACGACACACCCCTTACTACTCCAGGCACTTTGAGTCGTAGAGACTCGGTCCCTGGGGAGGACCAAACTTCCCCTTTAGCGGCTAGACACAAGGGGATCTTTGTACAGCAATTAAGCCCGTCCAATACTGACGAGCGCTTCGGGAGTTCTTCTGGCGGAATTGATCTCCCTGGCGATGTTCTTGGCGGGAACTCACCCGATTCCCAGCGGGTTGGTTTCGAATTCGGTGGCGAGCGACAGCCTATTAGAAACCCCTTTCAACGTTCCCTCGGTCCCAGCACTTCCAATCAGAAAACTGAAACCGACTCTTCAGGCGGCGGGATGCTACCGAACCTGCGGAATGAGGACGGTATCTTTACCGAGGACTCAACTGCTTCCGGGATATTGCCCGAGCCCATCGACCCATCTTCAAAGAATGAGCCACAGACGAATTCAGCTTTCTTTGGTACTGAAGATGCAGTTGATGGCATCAATCACTCCAATAGCATTGTCACTCCAGATCTGCGGAAGATCTTAGGCATAGTGGATAATGTTTGCTTAGGCCAGAATAGGAAGAGTCTTGAACGATGTGGGAGACGTATGGTGAAAGAGTGGGGAAATGCAAGTAGGCTTTTGGAACGGCTTGCGGCTTCCAAGTTCCCAGGAGAGAGAGAGGATTACTTCTGCAAACTTGAGGAGCTTGCGAAGTATGTATTGTGTTGGCAGCACCGGAAATGGGCAGAGGAAGAGGTCGCGTATTGGAGATCGCTGCTTATCGCTCCTGCGGGCTGTTCGAAGCTCGGCTCTAAAGCTCCGCTGCCGTCGGTTCCCCTGGATCGAGCCAGCATCCCCACAGCTCCGAGTCTAAAAAAGGAAACTACAGAGAGACAACGCAAAACGAAAGTAGCGCAGGCAGAGCTGAGATCTTCGTACGCTAATGTCAGTGATGTAGACACGTCGTTTGCGAACACGGGTTCTGAAAAGATTGAAATCCGAGTATTCGATCCTTTTTGTGCCAAAAAAAAGCGGGAAGTGGGCGTGCAAACATCCATCTTGAATGCACTCAACAAGGCGCTCACACCTCGGGAGTTACTGGGTGGCCACATCTACGTGTACTGGTATCCCGGGAATTTCGGACTTGTCAAGATCGGCATAACAGGACGGTCAGTCGCTACACGTCTCAATGAATGGAAGAAAACATGCGGGCGTACACCCCAGCTCATCTGCCCCAAGACATCGGAAGAGGCGAAGCGAGTGCCGCACATCTATCGAGTTGAAGCTTTGGTTAAAGCAGAACTATCTTCCTGCCGAAAGCGGGGACATAAGTGTCAGCGATGTGGTAGGCAACACACAGAGTGGTTTGAAGTTGAACAGGAACATGCGGTTGCTGTTGTCGAGAAATGGAGTTTGTGGATGGAGCAATATCCCTATAGGTTAACTATGAGATCCAGTCAAGATTCAGGACCGTGGCGGCTGAAGAGCATGTGGAAGAGTGACTTAGGCAATCTTTCCCAGCCCTCCGAGGTAGCCAAGAGCAGTGATCACCCTCAACAGATCCTCCGACGGAGCTTACGGCTTTCGACCGCCGCCGGCGCTCAGACTTTTGGGTCAGCGCCGCCCCCAGTTGTCTTGCGCAGGAGTTCCCAGCTCATTGAGAAACGGAGGAAGAGTGCTCCCGCCGCTTTTGCGTCGATGGGAAATGAATCAGCGGGTAACCTAGCCACTTACATCTTTTCGGCAGATTCGAGTATCTTTGAAATTGCTCGGGGAAGAGGGACGGGGGGGACGGGAGTTGCAGAATCACGACATGAGGCGGACGTGGGCGCAGACCCACTGCGGCTGACAGCTAGCTACACGTAGCTTCCAGATCGCTGTAGATCAGCGAGCTTTTCTTCGAGCTCAGCATTTTTCTTTTCGAGTCCTGTGTTCTTCTTTTTGAGGCCTTCATTTTTAGCCTGAAGTGACCTGACCTCCGTCATTAGCTCCTCGACCCTTGCCTCCAGTCGGTCATTTCGCTCCGTCAACTCCTCGACTCTTTTCTCCAATCGGTCATTCCGCTCCCTCATATTTTTGTTTTCAGCTTCGAGGGTTTCTACCCTCGAAGCCAGCTCCTCAATTTTATCGATGTCTCTCCTCACTCCGTTGCGGGCATTTTCAGCTGCTTTTACTGCCTCGTCCATCATGGAAAGCGTGCTTGGGGCCGGGCAGGCGCTGGGGCGAGCGGGGGGGGGATCACCGGGTGGTGCCTGGGGGGGTACTTGGAGAAGCGGGGGGAGATTATCGGGGGGAGTGCCTGGGGATGGCGAGAGAGAAATTTCCGCGAGGACGCTCGGGGTATCCGCGAGAGCAATATCTTCGTGCTCTTTCTTATCCTGAAAACGGGCGGACAATATTCTAAAACATCAGGTTGGATACTATATATGGGCGAGATGCTTAACATACTTCATTCCTTCCCAAGTGTGCACAACTACCCACTTTACGGGCGCGTACATTGCAGTTGCAAAACCGCCGTGGGTTGACACATCTGCGGCCGAAAGCCCCATCTTGCACGGGCTTGCCGTCCTGCTGCTGCTGCTGTTTCTGCTGTCGTTGCTGTTCTTGTTGTTGTTCTTTGGCTCAGAAACAAAGTTTGTCTTCGCTTCAGAAAGCTCTCTTTCCTAAACAGACTTCGCAATCAGACATGATGGTAAAGATGACTTTTGTGTCAGATTAGGTGTGACGGGGAAAAAAACCAATTACCTTGTTAATATTGTTGTTTTTTATTCTGCCCAAGGCTGGCCACGGTGAATACGCTGGAGGTGAGCAACGTGGTGAGTACGGCGGTGGTGGAGTCCACTTGCTGCATTTGGAGCGTTCCATCGCAATATACTTTTCGAGAAAAGTTTTCGAGAGACGATGATAGGAGACGATGAATGAAAAAGATCCTCTTTGAACATTTACGTGGAACAAGCAGTCGATTTATATTCACACAGTTATTCTGACATAAGGTATTTGGAAAGATTCTCAACCAAATGATGGATTGGTCATGGATGGAACGGTGGGGCGCTGTTAGGAACGGGCCGAGCAGAGTATGCATACAATGTGGAAGTGCAATACTACCCCCCAAGCTACTCAGCTATCCAGCCATCTGATCTGCGATCTAAATCGCCAATTCCTTTTCTTCCCCTTGATTTCCTTATAGGCATCAGGTGCACCATTCGGATAGCGAATTCTTCAAATCAGATTATAAATGTGGCTGAACAGAAAAAGGGGTGTGGACTAACTGACACTTTACAAGAATAGACTAAGTTGCAAGGCAGCTATAAAGGAACTAATTTATTCCTCCTTGTAACGCGAATGCACCAAGCGTTCAACGTCATTCACCCGCCTTAGCCCGTCTTACCCGTTGCCACCCCAGCCACGTCCCAAATACCGTCGCCATCAGAACAAGACTCACAGCAAAGTAAAGCCACAACCTCCTCGAAATAAAAAATGTCTCGCTACCGTCCTCGTTGTGACCAGCCTGGAAGAAAATCATGCTGAAAATAGCCTTTGGTAGACGATTTAATTAGGGGTAAGAGTCATTTTTTCAGGGTGGGGGGGCTTACACACGAGAGTGTCGGTGGGAGAAAGAACATCGTAACGGCGGCGATGGTGATCATGGATGCGCTGTCGCGCCGCGTTTCTTCTGCGATCCGGGATGTCTCTGTGGCGATCTGGATATTTACAGTGGACACGAATGGGAGAGGGTTACCAAGACCAACTAGCCGCCCAGCACTGTCCCAGCGGTGGAAGCAGCCCATTCCATTTCGTACCTCAATTCCTTGGTCAACAATTGCTGTGAGAAAAAGGGTGGAGATATCAAAGTGACTCTGGAGTATTTCTAGTGCTGTGTCAGTGACTTCGAGTCTCGGGAGGCCTCTGTGCTCTGTCGTCTTCAAGAAGCTAGTCATCAAGCATTCACAGTTAAGCATATCTGTTCTCTGTTTTCCTATAGCAAAACCATGAATCAATCCAAGATTCCACCATCAACTGTGCAGTTGCCCGCTTGGCGTTCCTTTGGTCAGGGTCACCCCTACTTATGGTGAGGGTGAGGCTTCTCCGCAACCTGCTGTGCTAATCGTCCGTTCGGCCGTCCTAATTATGGGGTGTAGCAAGTCAAAGCTTCAGGCAGATGTCATCGGAGGTCACAATGACCAAGCATATTTACCCAGCCAACCCGACGCATCACCCACTCGTCCAACCAGTCGTCCTGGTCGACCGTACGCTGAGCAGATCGCTGGGGTGGAAATCACCCTTCCAGCAGCTTCAGACTGCTCAAGAGGAACGGAGACATGAGCATTTACGAATTTTTGGATGTTGAGCATACGCCTTAAAGCATAAGATCCTTCGAACACATAAAACGGAAGCTCGAGCATATATAGGCCATCTAGTCGGATATGACTCTAATATCTTTAGAATCTGGATTCCAAGTGAAAAGAAAGTAATAGTAACATGAGACGTCACATTCAATGAGATGCTATTCTACGATCCGGAGGTAATTGACTACGGCAGCGAACTATGCGAAGAGATTGAGGACACTATTTAGCTTTATCAATCTCTACGAGAACAACGTCGGGAGCCCGATACCGACTTCAATACTGATACGAGCTCAGATTCAGCCTCGGACAGTGAGAACGAGCAGCCAGATGAGCGTCAACAAGAGGAGGAACTACAGGAATAAGTTAGGAAGAAATTCTACGCGGATGACGATGCTCTACCAGGAGCATTTCCGGACGACCTTCACTCAATAACGGAAGGCTTTGAGCCTACCCTGCCAACGCCATTGGAATCTAGCTCGAGCTCGAGCAATGGGACGAAGAAGCCCATATCGAGGAAAACCGAGCAATAAACCAATTCTATTCTTCTAAGTAGACGACATTGTGGTCCTATATAAAAAGAAGCACCAGAAGGACTTTGAACGATGCATCGAACAGCTCACAAGGCGATATGAGCTCTGTGAGATGGGCGAATTGAACTGGTTCCTGGACATCCGTGTCATTCGTGACCTCCCTCAAAGGAAAATCTAGCTATGCCAGAACTCATATATCAGGAAGATCGCGACTTCCTTCCATCTGGACGATTGATGGCCAGTGTCTACTCCTATGGCTATGGATACACTACATCCGTTTGGCAGACAAGCGTCATCACAAGACATACACGTCTACCAGAGGAAAACAGTGTTGATCCTCTACACTGCTACTACTACACAACCCGACATAGCACGAACAGCTTCAAAACTATGCAAGTACCTCCAGAACCCCTCACGGTTGCATCAACAAGCAGTAGATCAGGCTATTATATACCTGAATACCACACGAGCTTTGGCGATCGAATTTTCGGCAGACGATTTGAATCCCGTCTTTACCTACTCCAGCGATACAGCATACACCGACAATATACCATCAAGTCATAGTACGGAAAGATATCTATTCTGCCTTTTTGGAGGACCAATCGATTGGAGGTCTACAAAGCAGAAAACAATCACGACATCAAGCACAGAAGTAGAATTACTAGCTACGATGCATACAGCAAAGGAACTGGCCTGGTGGAAACGGTTTTTTAACTCCATACGATTCGACTCCGAACACAACTTAAAGCTCTATGCCAACAACTAGTAAGCAATCCGAATTTTGTTGAACTTAATATTATAGTTTTCTACGAATCTACGACATATCGATATAATATAGAATTGGCTCAGGCAAGAAGTCCAGGCTAAACGCCTACAAATTTAGTGGATCACTACTGCCAACATGCCCGCGGATTGTCTCACGAAGATCTTGCCACGGCAGAAGCACGAGACTTTCATTCAACAGCTTGGATTAGTGTATATCAGCCACTTGTTACGAGAGGATATGACCAAGAATTAGAATGATTCAGCCTCCGCTGCCATGACACGCTGTGGGCTAGGGGGGGGGGTGTTAGATGCGTCATGATCAGTAACTTTATGGATTGGCGATGAAGTACTAATAGTTATCCGTACCACGAAGCTCAAGGCTCAAGGCTCGAGCATGTCCGATCATATCCGAGCAAGTCCAAGTGTCTTTTCAGGTCAATGCATTACTAGTATATAAGACATCTAGCACTCCAGGTAGAAAGGGACAACACAATTCATTTTCATCTAAATTTACCCATAGTCTAATAAATGATCACCGATATCCTCTACTCGATCTATCCACAATGCTAGTATCACGTCGCAAAACCTGCATGCCCAATACCAAGCATTATCCTCAGAAGGCCATGACCAATCTTGCACGCAATCAGTTATATTGCGGGATGCCGCCGCTTGCTATCATTAGTATAGGATCGCTGCTTACCATTCTATATCCGAGCTACGCATTTTTAGATTCTGCTTTCGTGACTACCATTTCGAGCAGCATTTTCATATGCTTTCGGGGCCACTTGGTAAATGGCTTGGGGCCATATAACAGGCGACTAGAAGTCTACCAAGGGCCTCTAAGAATTCCATAGTTTAGTTGGAATAATCAAGGCAATTCAACACGAGCGTAATTCAACAAGTTATTTACCGGAGGACTGTGAAACTGCGCGGAGATGTTCCTGGAGAGCCCGCTTTGCTTGTGTAGGCTCGATTCTCTGACGGCCGGCTGAAGCAGAGCTCATGTTGATGTTATGGGGAATGAGATGCGTCAGGGTCAACTGCACCGCAGAAGACACAGACCTCATGGCCGTCCGATTCCCCAGGTGAGTCCCCAAGGCATACATATCCATGCCTCTTATAGCAAATGTCAGAATCGTCCATGCCATCCCCATTCTCGCCGACCTCGACATAGTTCCAAGCAAAAGGCACGTACAATGGAACGACCATGTCCTGATATCAAAACAAGCTCTCAGCCCCCCAAACTTCCCAAACCAGTCTGAGGAATTCTTCATCCTGCCGTTCCCCTCTTTTCCCCGAGCGTACATATCTGGGAGTCGGAGCCGGTCCGAGAGAATGTAGCACACCCGCACTCGAGGAGGCAGCTTGGGAGTGCAATCGTGGAAATAGAACCACGTGTGGGGGATTCACCAGCGTACTCGGTGGCGAGATCATAGAGAAGGCCATGTCAGCTGCAGTATCAATTACAGAGGTAGAAGCTCTATCTTCGAGTAAAAGTGCTTCTTCTGCAGCGATATCCACATTGATTCTCCTCTGCTTTTTCCGCGATGTAGCCTTAGATGGGCGGCAATACCGTAACTTCAAGGACCAAATTTCGACATGAGATGGCACTTCCCTATCCTAGCTATAGTACGGATTATCTCCTAGTATGGTTATCTAGCCGGGATAGAGGTTCTATGACTGATTAGACCTGGATGTCGAAGGGTTGCTGATATTGCTCTCGCGTGGCATTAAGATCATTGTTGGTAAAACGAGAAACCGTCGATCAAACGATCTCCGAGACGGACATGCGACTCAACCCCAACTCCTACCACGCAAGCTTCAATGCACCGTCTCATGTATTTAATGCCGTTCATAGCTACTGCTAGATCAGTAGACAACTCATTAGCAATTGATCCTTTCCGCTCGCGCACAGTGTGTCTGACAATCATCCTGTTTATAGTGACATTGCAGAAACCAGTTTTAGCAAGACGGCTTTACCTGATCACACCTGAGATTTTGTAGACGGCAGTGTTGACAACTACACAGATTCGCCACAAGTTAATACTTGAATCATGCTATCCAAATTCTAGTTCCCAGGTCTACTTACAAAGATTTCAATCCAGCTAGGGGAAGTCAATCTCGTCCTCCTTGTCCTCATCAGTGTCCTCGCCCTTGGTCGATCTGACATAAAGAATCCTTGATTTACCGCAGCCGTTATTAGGAGTATCGATATTAAAACCCATCGAATTTCTCACTGTCATCCTAAGCCCCTTTCATCAAATTAATGTCTTCCAAAAGATCACAAGGCTAAGTAATTATTCTATTAACCCAGTATCATCCATAACCACAAACCACTGGGACATCAGGCTTGCTCACGGCTTGTAAACTAGTACATAAAAGGGCAGGAGCGAAGGCCTCCTAAATCCTTTCTTGCAAATGAAATGCAGGAGTGAATTCAGTGATAGACGCCTTACCCTTACCCCTCATGCCCATCTTCCTCCTCCTCCTCCTCCTCTTCATCATCATCATCATCATCATCATCACCCTCCTCTCCGTTACCTATTTTCTTATCTTGGAGAATCTCCTGAATACGCCTCGCAATTTCTTCTTCCTCATCCCTCGCGAGATTTTCTGGAGAATTAAAGGTATGTCCGTTTGCCAGCTTTTCAATCTCGGCCTCGTCCACTTCACCCAAGGCTCTCGCTAGAGTGAGAAGCATTGACTGCCTGAGATATGGCCCTGGCGTGAGCCAAAGTTGATTGGTCTTCAACTCCGACCACATGTTCTCCCAGCCTGGTCGTCGATAATGTCGACAATGCAAGAGTGTCATTGCAAAATGGTAATATAAAAATCTCGCCGCTGGACGACTGGCAGTCCGAAACTCGAGCTCCTTTCCATCCAGATTGCCTAAGCACGATATAGTCCTCATGTCTAGTGGCTGCTTTTCGGAGCCGTTGCTCACCAGAACTACTTTCCACCTGCGGATAGGTCTTTCTGCCGGGTCCACTGGATTGACCACGAAATTTCCACTATCAAAAGCTAGCTCAAGTGCGGAATGCATGATCAGGCAGTTATCCGCACTGAATAAGCGGCTACCCATACCCATACCGAATAAATAATCCGCCAATTCGACACCAATTCTCGCTGGGACGATATGCACTGCTTTACATTGTGAGGAAAATTCGCCTGACAGGGTACATCGGAGCCAGGAGGGATCTGGTGTATCGTCCCCGGGTCTAGCACGGACACCATATGCTTCGACAACTTCTCGCCTCATGTTTGACTGCATTGTAGATGACCGTTTGCTGCCCTTGCTTGGATCCTTGTATAGTCGAAGCAAAGCGGCATTAAAGGCACTGTCGGTATCAGGCGTGAGAGCGGCTATCTTGCCGACTCTCTCATCATGAGAACGCAGCTCTCGTTTCAGATACCATAAGTCATCCCCGAGCGAGACGATTCGTTTATTTGTTGATAGTCGGGCGGCGCGAAAAGTTTTGTAGTCCAAAAGATCCTCAGCTACCTCCAGGCCAAGTCGTTCTCTATCTAGTTCGAGATCCTCCCGTTCCAGCTCAACTTCTTCAATGCGTAGCTTGATATATCGTTCCGAACCCTTCTCCAGCGAGCAGTCGGACAACTTGCGCTTGAGATCTTTCCTGCTTTCCTTGTTTCTAAGTCGCTGCTCTTCAAGCGCAGCCAGCGAAGAGTGCCGAGTCGGGATTGGGAATGGGAGCGGGTTCGACATATCACGATTCATTAGTATGGGCAGTCTAGATAATTTTCGGTCGTCCTGCGAGCGTCGAGACTTTACATGAGGGAGAGAAGAGAAGTATATGTATCTGGCAAAGTAACGGCGTCATAGACAAGAATTTGTTGGGAGCACTAACAGCGAATTGCAGCGACGACCGGAGCGGCGCGGCGCACGGCCGGCTAGTCGCGTCTGCGTCTGACGATCCGAACAGTCCTTGAGCGTGCACCGCGGCGCTCCGGTCGTCGCATCCCAGAGCTTGACTGCCTTCTCACTGGACGGCTGGTTGGTCGCGCCTACGTCTAACGAAATTCTGAAATGCTCTAACAACGCCAGTTCTAGGAGTCAGTACAGGCATAGAAACAGCACTCTAGAAGATCTGTTGAAAATTTTAAGCGGAAACCCAGTATTGTTGTGCTTTTGTAGTGCTCTGAAAATATAGACCGATTTAGCATATATTTATAGACTATAGAACCAAAATAATAAAGGATACTATCAGCCATGAATTTGTCGCAAAATTTCCGAAATGCTTCAAGAAACTCTTCCCGAGGCGTACATGCTACTCGAGTGCTGCTATTCCTTTCGAGAAGCTCGAGTAGTTCATCTTTCTTTGCTTTTGAAGGGATAGCCACCCTGCGAGACTTCAAGATATCCGTAAGACCGTCCTTCGAAAGTTTGTCATATGTTGTAAGATTTGCGCGGTTAGGGAACAGAGACTGGCAGCTGACGATCTGGGCTTTTTCGAAGGAGGTTGTGACCGGACCGCACTCGCTGAGGATTCTTGCCAAGGTGTTATAAACGGAATCGTCCAGGTCCTCGTTGGATATACCAGGATGGTCCTCTTGCAATTTTAATCCTTCAATGCTGCGGCCCAGATTTCCTGCCGTATAAATTTGTCCACCGACCGCTAGACAGTCTTCCGGCGTAAACACAGCATGTGGAAAACTCGGAGGCATTACACTAAAGAATCTATAAGCGATCATGATTGACCTTATCCTTCCATACTTACAGCAGATCTCCAGGTCATAATTCGACCTTTACCCAGTCACCTTCATAATTCTCCGGGGTTTGAGACCCAGTCTGGGCCAACCAACGTATAGTTCGAGAACTAACATACCGTGGGAAGTACCATATCTTCCATCCTGTGAGAATCAAAATCCATGTGACCCCGCCGCCTATATCCACGTGGATAGCAGAGATGGCATTTTTCATAGAAGTAAGGAAGAACTCCTTTCGCGGTTCGGCCTTCCATTCCGATCCAGTTTTGCCTTTGTCATACTGTTTCAGAGCATCGAGTTTGGTCACAATATCCTGAAGTATAATAGGAGACGGGCAGAATTGAATTTGCGTGCGGTTCTCGATATCTAGGGAATTGAGCGCAGTGCGGCAAGCATTCTCTGACGGAAAACATATCAATTCCTGTAACATATCCTGTGATCGGCATCTTCACTCCTACTACATTCACTGTGATATCCACATACTCCTTTATTTACACCTAATTATCACTTGTTAGACGTATACCCTATGGTATGCTTCTTATTGGTCAAGTCTTTGTACATATCTTTTGTTCAGCTTTAGCACTAATCAAGTCCACCATAGCACCTGAATCTACTAATGTCCTTGGAAGACATCATCCATTTATCCATGATGTGATATAGAGGCACTGCAGTATATCTCCCTGCATTGGAACTTTCTGCGTTACTGTTGGTTCCTATACTTGTTCTTTATTTGCTGTTGATGTTGTCTCAGCTGAAGTTTGTCGAGATGCCTGTTTGCGTAGCTCTGAGGACTTTATCTCATTTGATATTTATCATCGCATAATTGGAGCAATATCGAATAACTCTCTTCCTTTAATTGTGAAATTGCCCTCCAGGATTTTCCTGGTATCGAACCTTTCATGTACTACAATCCCTTGAATTGGTAGCGGTAACTCATGAGGTTTCTATCGTATCGCTATCTGACGCCCTCCTTCTGGTTCTTTGTTTTGTATCTGTTTAGAATTTCTTCGCTGCGGCATTTGCATCTGAGATCGCAATTGTGCATTTATTGCCTGCCCTTCCTGTTCATTCTACTAAGTACTGTAGAGGGCATTTCTATACTTGAAGAAGTGCGTCTATATTGGTTTTCTATAAGCGAGTTGTTAGTCATAGGCTTGGCAGGGGCTGGCTTATTAGGAGAGCCGACCTCCATCTTAATACATTATCCTTCTACCCACCGGCACACTTATAGCCTCCACAGTACCTGGAGAATCCTCTTGTATTTCTTGATCCCTGTCTTGAGCATGCTGAGATTCTTGTTATTGTCCTTCATTTCTTGCTGTTAAGGATTGTTGAGATACAATTCTCCTTGGTCCATCTGAATATGGTAAGTTTCTTAGATTTGTTGCTGGTTTTCTAGCAGCTAGAGCAGCAATAGGCCAAGGTTGTTTTTCCTGCCGTATATGCTAAGGTATCACAGAATTGGTAGCGAAGGATACTTGGTTGGTACTAGGTTGCTGACTTGCTGCTGCTGTGGTACTTGGGTTTTGTACATTTAGCTGCTTTACCTCCCAACTTTGCTGTCATTCTTCTTGTCTCCGACGTACTTCTTCTCCATTTGCTCTAAATTACTATGCAGATACTGGTACTAGTGTGCAGTATTGTGCTGTGTGACTGGGTTCCAAGTAGTTAAAGCATACTATGTCTGGCTTTGATAGGTTGTTGAATTTGTATAGGGATGGTAATCGTATAAGTGGTGTTCAGGTTGTCAGCTTATAGCAAACCATCTGAAAAGCTTGCGTCATCTCGGAAACAAGGTCCGTCTGGATAGTTGCTACTATGGCTGGATATCTAAAGGCTGTAGTAATTTCTGGGTATCATGCATGAAGCCTTCTAATTGCGGCTTTAACATTCTGAAAGGTTTACAGGCTATTAGGTAGATTCAGGTCAAGCATCTGTCAGTATTGATGATTATAGAGACTGTCAATAAAAGCTTGCACCAGAGTAAATGTCATATCTTCATTCATAGCCAATGCTGCTAGCAATTCTCCTTCCTTCAAGTAGTCTGGATTTGACTTATTACCTTGCTGTAGAATTTTAACTTGCTGATGAAAGTAGAGTCGCTGTTGCCTTTCCCTATTAGCTTGCCTAAATCTCTTTGCAAACTCTTCTTTCAACTCAGTCCAATTCTCTTGTATCGTGAGGTTTAGACCATCAAACCACTATCTTGCTTCCCCTCTTAATCCATTGTAAAAGAAAATTGTCATAGCAGCCAAGCCGTTCCAGGCGTAGGCGGTGGGCCAGGCCGACCGCCCATACAGGAAGAGAAGGGACGACCACCCAGGGCCACGCCAAGATTGGCATCACGGCGCTCCAAGGCCATTCCAGGTATAGGTAGTCGGCCAGGCCGACTGACCATACAGAGGGAAGAGGGCATTAACCCGGTGCAAGGTCACAGCCAGTAGGGGGCTCGGCCATAGTCGGTCGAGCGACCCCGATGGCCGATGTTTGTTGGGGGCAGCGTTGCCCAGGACAATGCCTTGGCGGACCCCAACCGTGTATATAGGACCGATGGGGCCCTCGCTAGGAACCCCATTGGTCAACACTTGTATTTACCCAGATAGACCTTAGTTGTAGCTAGGCCGACTATAGTCTATGACCCTGTTCTATCTCAGCTCGTTCCTAGCCTACCTACGTGACGGTCGGCCCGACGACACTGACCATTACCCTGACCGACGCCTACGGCACCCAGATCGCCGACCGTAGTCGGCCGTAACAAAAATAAGGTATAGCTCTCTCTTCTTTTTCTAATCGCTTGTTGTCCTGTCTACCAATAGCTGTACTGTTATCAAGTACATCCTAATATGGATGAGTTTGTACCTGATACCTGAAAAGGTTTGTGAGAAAGTGTTTTCATTCATGGTGTTGATGGTATACTTGGTAGGCTCGGTCAGGAATGCTTGTCGAGTTGTGATGGTTTCACTGCTACTCAATATATCAACAAGCTGAAATATTAATAATAAGAAATCAAAAGGGTCTTCAATCGAGGTTGCTCTTGAGTGTATAACTGTGATTACGATAGGAATTCTGGTGATAAATGCTTGTTGTCTGAAAACGTTTATAGGTTAGTCTGGTACTAGCAGTTTAGCTACTTGAGGTTGATGAAGTGTATCCAAGTCTTTTCGCAGAGTGCTTCAGGGCTGTCGAAATGGAACATAGCGTCGGGAGAGTCGAGTTTGACTGCCCTGAAGAAATGCAGCTAAAACTGCATGTAGCATGCATACCGCTATTCTGCAATAGCTCTCCAAGGCTAGAATATACTCAGGTCGGATCCAGAAAGCTTATGGGAGAGGTTTCGGTGTCGGGTTGTGGTGCCGGCAGAGATTTTGAGCCAGATTATGAAAATATGGGGACCCGGACATCAACCATTCTGCTTCCACAACGGACCTCAGTAAAGAGTCTCTTTTTTATTATATGTATATAGTATTTGAAAAGCCTCAAAAAATTTATCAAAGCATTAATCATGTCTTCCTGGGTTGCCCCTGCTGGTCTTCTTGACTTTGTTGTTGCTCCTATTAGAGAGGCTATCGATTTGATGCCTCCCCAGCTCCTTCTACCTCCCCAGTCTGGTGAACTTCTTGAACTAGACCAGACATACAATCGACTGCAAAACTATGCCTTCAGCCAGGGCTTCTGTATTGTCACCACCATTCAAGATAAAGCAAATACTTTTGTTAGATATGCTTGTATATACCATGGCCAAAGCATAAGGAACTGGCGCAAATTGGATGACCATGCTATTGAAGATAGCAACAGGCAGCGTGAGAAAGCTACCATTCGAGCTAGGGGATGCCCCTGGCAGATGTATGTGTCATTTAGAGGTGTTACTAAAGGTAAGTTGTGACTGTTATTTTTTGCGCCCAGATACTAACAATTTGAATTAGGAGCCTTACAGAAGGCTTGGTTTCTAGGGATTACGAATGGAAGCCATGCCAACACTCATGATATGGTACCCAATCTATTAGCATACCCTTTGCATGCAAAGAGACAACCAAGATATGCAGCTGCAATCCAACAAGCAATAGCCCTAAGAGCTTCCCAGATCAGCTTCTCTCAAGCCACTCGAATTATGACTGCCCAGGACCTCACGCTAGACAGGAATGCCTTCTACAACACTCATAGATGCCCTAAGAATGCTTCAGATAAAGGAAACCTAGGCTCGCTTTTCGATTTTTTAAATTCTGAGGGATATAATGTTAGAACCAGATACCTTTATAAGATGGACCCAGCAACTGCAGAGCCTATCAGTAGTACTCTGGAGCAGCTGTTCTTCATGTCTGATGTCCAGATCCAGTGGGCCCAGCGATTTTGCAGTTCCTTTATGGTAGAGATTGACATAACCTTCAAAACCAACAATCTCAGATTACCCATAGCGATTTTAACTGGTATCAGCAATACTGGAGACTCATTCTCACTGGCCTTCAGCTATCTTCTAAGTGAAAGCAAGGTCTGCTTTGACTCTATCTTTGAGTCCCTGAGAGAACTGGCCTGGGAGGAGTATCCACCATCTATGGTTATTGTTGGAGATCAAGTACAAGGACTGGCAGTTTCACTTCCTGGGAGTATACCTGACTCCACACCTCAATACTGCGAATGGCATGCATTTGAGAACATCAGAAAGCACCTTACATCTAGCAGATATACATCAGAGCAAGTCACAAACACGAAGCCCCTTATTTGAAGTTACCTTCCATCAACCACCACCAGCTCTCTCAAGATCAACAAGGTAGCACTCCTAATAGTTCTCCACCATCCTGAAAGTCAGTACATCAAGAAGAACTGGATATCTAAGGAGGAACAGATCTGCAGACTCTATACCCAGCGATTGGCTAATTTAG
>JAJDMY020000311.1:0-49823 GCA_022345705.2 Sabuloglossum arenarium
GGTGCGCAGTACTCATCGCGATCTGCTCGCAGCTGTTCACGCAGGAGCGCCATGAATGTCTCTCGTCGGATTCGATGGGAGAGGAGTGAGGGGGGGTTGGAAGGTTTCCCAAGGAGGGGAGGGGGTAGAAGACCGAATTGTTGTACGGCGCCGATGGGACAAGCTACACGAGGACTTGCCAGGGAAGAATGGAAGGGCGGTGGCTCCAGAGGCGGTGTAAAGAGCGAATTGAATGGCCCCCTCGTAGGGATTGGAGTAAAAGGGGATGGAAAGAATGGAGGTAAAAAAAAATAAAAATGAAGGCGGCGTGTGTTTCACTAGCGCGGGTTCTAATCGATATGGGAATTGATGTGTTGTCAATTTGCTTTGCGTCTGGCGAGCCGGCCTGGCGAGCCACTTCTGTTGCCTCTCCTCCTCTAGAGTGTCCCTCTTCCTCTCCCTCTCCTCTCTTTCTCCTTGGCTGCTACTGCTGCTGCCTATCCATCTCCGGATTTGTTGCTCAGGGAAACATGCGTGTGTGCGTCAAGGCCGATGACGCTGATGAATAAAAAACTCGGTCATGATTTGCTTTTGCCGCGGGTCTGGCTCTCCCGTTGCTTTTTGCTGTTTGCGGCGGCAAACAAGCGCGTTGTGCGTGGGCATGCTATGTCATCCGTTGTGCGGGATGTCAGAGTTGCTGCAGGTTGTTTGGTTGGCTGGTTGGCTGGCTGGCTGGCTGGCTGGCTGGCTGGCTGGCTTGTTTGCCGTCGAATGGGGTTATGTAAGGAAATTGGCGTGTAAAGTTGGATTGGTGGATTGACGTGCACGCGTTGACGTGCATATGAAGACGACCTGCCTGACATTGACGTTGACACTGAGGATGGAGAATAGGGCACTGCTCAGTACGACTCCGTGCCACACAGCACCAGCCATATTCAGAGCACACAGCATTGCCCAGTACGACTCGGTACTACCCAGCACGGCACAGCATTGCCCATCTCCATACCGAGTATATACTCTCTCACACCTCATACAGCAATCTCGCAGAGTAACGTGACAGAACTTCAACCCATTTGATACCCCTGCACCAAACAAACCTCCAATTACGCGACGCTGCACACTCAGCTGGGTAACCCGGCAAACAACACCCACAGGGTTGAAAGCTTAAAGTTTAAGACCCTCAAGGACAAGGCATTTATCGCAAAGCTGTATGGCATTTCCCTTTCCCATTTCATTCCCCTGGTCTATAATACGATCAATCGTTAAATCAACAAGTTCCCAGCAGCATGCATCACCACAACCGCCGCTTACAGATGACACCTTCCGCCATGAACAGGAACGTGGAGTGTCAATCAGAGAAATACAGCATGCATGAGAGAGTTGAGTGCACCAATGAAGATCATGTAAGAGTGCAGGGTTGTGTCCTTTAAGCCAAACCCCCATCCTAGCTATAAACCAGATGGAAACCATCCCCACGGTGCTGTGATGTATCTCTTCAAATGCAGAGAGTGAAAAGAAACTGAGAGAGTAAGGAGGGAGTGGGAGGAGGGTGGGTGGGTAGGGCGAGAGAGGGGGGGAGATAAGAGAGGGAGAGAGGAAGAGGGGAAAGATTGGAAGAGACGAACTCCACCGTGATCTATTTACAACTTGAATTTCCTTCTCTGGGCATAAGTATAAAGTGTAAAACAGAACGCCCAGTCGTGCGGGAACGGAAACAAAAACAAATCAGAAACATCCTGCCCCGCTAAACATCCGGATGAGAATGCATTCGAAAAAAATTTGAAAACAAGCTCGATAAAAATTTTTTAATCTGATCACATCGCCATACGCGCAAAGGTGCAAGTGGCCCAGGGAGGGAACAGCAACCGATATCTTCGTCAGGCACCCAGAGGCAGATCAGAACAACCTAGGAGACCTTGTTCTACAAACGTTGGAGCAGCACTTGGGGATTCATTGAATCCGCTGGGTCCAAGAGATCTGTCATTGCCTTGCTGAGCTCTTTGAAATCAACCGGCTTGGTCACGTAGCTGTTGAAACCTGCCTGGATGCATCGATCGACGACGTCAGACATGACGTTGGCCGAGAGAGCAATCATGGGTAATGGTGGATAGTTATTTTTGCGTTCCCATTGACGAATCTCACGGCAGGTTTGGTAGCCATCCTTGCGGGGCATGTGGAGGTCACACTACACAAAACATGAGTAAAGGACCTTCGCAGGAAAGCAGCAGGAACAGATATTTGCCCACAAGAATAACGGAAAATTTGTCGTGAGGCCCGTTGAAGACTTTGTCTGTACATTCGATGCCATCGACAGCGGTGTCCACATGTAGACCAACTTTCCCGAGAAACTTCAGCAAAACCTGTGATCCGATCAGTCAATGGTATCTTCCCTAGAAACACTAAATTGACCACACCTTTTGGTTCACAGGATTATCTTCAACAAGAAGCACTTTATGACCCTTGTTTCCCACGTTCTTCTCCATATCCACAAATACTTGTTTCTGACTCTCTGCTACGCGCTGAGCACTGGAACGATTTCGATCCGTACTCAAATCCCTCTCTAGTTCCGGGTCAAATATCGCGGCAAATCTTGAAGGTTTGATTGGCTTGTAGACGAACTGGACACGCTTGTCCTTGTCCAACTGGCTAAAGTCATATTCCGGTGCTAACCGTAAGATTTCTGTGCGTTGGATAGGGTCTGACAGGATGACGATCGATGTAAGAGCATGTGCCGCTGAGTGAAAAATTTGATGTGTCAAAGTAATGATTTCATCAGCATCGGAGAGGTTAACAATGACGTGAGTGAAAATGACGGGGTCAACTCCCCCGATAATCTTCTTGCACTCAGAAAGGCTTCCACGGGGAGTTATTTGGTGAGGAATGTCCTTCGGTAGAGTCGTCTCAATGTGTCTAACCGTAGCCTCTCTGCTATATGGCTGTTCAGAGAGCACGAGGATTGAGTATAGTGGCGGATGGAGATTCCGACCATTTCTTGGAGATCCGATTGGCATGAATGGTTTAGCAGCATCTGAAGACAAAGGTGGAGAAGGAGCCCTGTCTGCTTTCGGCGCTCCGAGCGGTGGAAGTGCCAATTTTATGGTCGAGAAATCTTGAACGAAAGCCATTGAGTAGGGCATAACGGACGACATTGAAGACCTCTCAGATCGGTGAGTACGGTATGAACGGATCGACGGGTCTGAGCTTCCAGATGAGGCTAGGGCAGGCGAGTCGTCTCCCTTGTGTTCGATGTATGGTGTGAGCGGCAGCGGGGATTGGGTCAAACTTTTTGCATGATGAGACTGTGTAGGCTCCATTTCAATAGGGGATCGAGTTCTCCCGTTCGATGAAGCTGACGACTTGTTCGGCTGGGTGGTGGGGGATATGGGGCCATCTTGCTCGGTCGGCAATGAGAATTTCGCCGTGAACAAAAAAGTGGATCCTTTCCCCTGAACACTTGTACCCTTTAACTTTCCCCCGTGGAGCTCAACTAGCTGCCTTGAGATTACTAGTCCGAGACCGCTTCCACCGTGCTGCCTTGTGCTACTCCCATCGATTTGACTGAAAGGCTTGAAAATAAGTTCTGCCTCCTTTTCGCTGAAACCAGGTCCTGTATCCGTGACTTCGAACAACAGCATTATCTCAGTGCTACCAATGGTTTTGTCGCGGTGAATCTGACAACGAGAAAAGACCTCTCCAGTCGATGTGAACTTGATGGCATTACCAATGATGTTTAGCAGTACCTGTCTAAGTCTGACTCTATCGCCTTTGACAATTGACGGGACGTTTTCGTCGACAATGTAACTAAGTTCTAACCTCTTTTGGATTGCCATTGTTGAAAGTAATTCGTTTGCGTCCTCAATCAACGAGCGTATATGAAACCACTCATGTGAAAGCTTCATCATACCAGCATCCACTTTCGACAGGTCCAAAATGTCATTGATAACCAGGAGAAGGCCCTCTGAGCTCGTTGAGATAGTGTGACAATAGTCCAATTGCTCAGGCGAGAGAGGTGTATCCAATAGGAATTTGACCATACCAGATATGCCGATCAGCGGTGTTCGGATCTCGTGCGACATATTACTCAAGAACCTCGTCTTTGAATCCATAGTTTCTTTGAGCTTCTTTTCAAGCAGTTTGTGGTCGTTAATGTCAGTGCAAGTCCCAAACCACAAGCACTCCCCATCACCAAAAGTCTTTGAATCAACGATGATGCAACGGACGAGATGCCATCGGTACTCTCCCTCCCTAGACCTCAGCCTTACTTCTGTCGAGTAGGTCGGATTTCCCTCACTATCCATTGACACTTTGATAATTCCAGTATCAGCAAGCTCAGATAATCCTGGATTAGGAATATTCAGATTGCTTGAATTGGCAAGTCTCAGGGTAATTTTCCCTTGTTTGGTGTTCATATCAGTCTCCGCGGTCGAGCAATTGGGGGATGATCGAGGTATGGGTGACTGTTCCTTTGGGTGCGCCAATATCTCATGCAAGAATGGAAGCTTGCATTTCGATAGATCATCAGGATGGACATGCTCCATAAAGCCCAGTGCTAGAGCATCATTGAACTTTTGCCCAGAGTAGGTTAGCCACTGTGTATTTACAAAGGTGATTCCCTCTCCCTCTGTGGCAGCAAATACGATTTGCGGACTCGAGTTCGCCAGAGCTCGATATTTTGCTTCAGACGCCGCAGTCTCTTTCTGCCGTGCTAGGTCTATCTCTGCTAAATGTTGCTCATGGATGTCCATGTTGGTCCCAAACCAATGGACGGTAAGCCCACGGGTATCTCGGAGCGGTGCCGCTCTGACATAGAACCATCGATACGTCCCATCAAATCTCCGAATACGTACTTGGTGAGAAAACTGCTCGCCGTTACGCAACGCCTGGCTCCAGAGCCTCATGTATTCCTCACGGTCATCGTCATGTATGCTCTGCCAAGGGGCTTTCATAAAGTCTTCAACCGTTTGACCACGATATGTTAAGAAACGAGAATTGACCCAAGTAATTGCTCCCGATTGTGGCGCAGCTGTGAAGATCTGAACCGGGATCGAGTCGATAATGGTACGTAAAAGGCGTTCTGATGGAGGAGGCATCTCATAAAGACCAATAGCTGGTGCCGATCCGGATCGGGAGTGACCTTTCCTCGCAGGCTGAGCCCTTGGCACAGAAGACGTTGAAGCCAAAGACTGGAATGTAGCATTAAAGTCTGCCCCGTAAGAATGGAGAAAAGTATGCGGCCGCTGCACGCCAAGGCTAGGCGCTGTTCGAGACACTGGTCTTCGTTGTGACGCTAGCTGTTCTGACTGCCTCCGAGAGGCACTCTCGTCCCGGTGGGATGATCCCAAAGCATCTTCTCCTAGTGCTGGTTCGACTGGGATGTCAGTTTTGCTTTTTGGTGTAGTCGCATCATCTCCTGAAATAGGGTAATCACTTTTTCTGAATCTAGTTACCCCTCCAAGATCGGCTCCGCTATCACCTCCATGTTGTGTCATTGAGTCTGGCCCTTCTGACTGCTTTCGATCTGTAGTTGGCGATTGTGAAGGTTGTTTATATGGAGTAGTGGGGATGACTCCGCTGTTTGCCCGACTTAAGCCTCTCCTTCTGGAGGCAAAATAGCTATCGACTTCCGAGCCAGCATGATTACCAGGTGTCCCTGTAGCTGAGCAGATCTCGTTTGATAGTCCGAGACTTACTGGGTCCCAACCAGGTGTTCCCACGAGTGAACCCCCTGGACTACTCTTGGATACTCCAGAATATTCGCTTGGACTAGTGACACTACCATTAGCTGAAGGAACGTGTCCCTCTTCGGCACTAACTGGTTGAGCCAATTCTTCCGGGTATGATGGTTTCTCAGCTTGACGGCCATCTCTCAGACCTGCGCCAGCACCTAGGCCAAACTTATGAGATGAACCGTAGCGGTTATGCTGAAGTCCTGCAGCTTCAGCCTCAATTTTGGTGTAATGCCGAGAGAGCGAGAAGGAGGTTGCAAGATGGGGGCCTAGATATGTGAGGGAGTGAATCAAATTCGATGGATAAGGTATCACAGGAGAAAGAATTGATAGTATGGCGATAGGAGTCCTCTTATCTTTGCCAATTCCCGCCAGAGATCCTTTATGAATATCACCAAACGGGCGAGACTGAATATTTCCATCCGAGATGCCCTCATCCACTTCTAAACCTGGTGGTGAACGTGATCGTTGATGTGTTTTGGAAAGAAGTGGGTGAATCAATGGAACATGAATGACAGTGCTAGATCTGTCTACTCCGATGGCCTCTACCTGTTGGTGGATTGAGTAGTCTTGTGGTGAATTTGTGGGGTTGAATGATTCTTCATCTACCTTCGCAGTGACGAAAAAAGGATTCTCCGCGGGATCTGAGCGAATGGCTGGAGATGGTGAAGGTGACTGAGACCATGGTGAGGAAGGAAACTGTTCGTATTCATCGTAGCTCAACGTGGATGTTGGCGCCGCAGTGATTTCGTCTCGTACAGTTGCACCTACAGTAACCTTGGATTCGCTACCTTGGGTCCGCGAGCCGCTTCTAGTGTGCCTTAAGCCCCTACTACCCAACAGAGATAGCGAACGAGGCCGCATTTCCGAACCCTGCGACATGGACCTGCTAGACTTCACTGAGTCAGGCTGCCCTGTAGCCGCTGGTACCCAGCGTGTCTTTCCAAATGCTTTCGGACCCTCGAGGTCTGTCTCAGTCTTCTCGATCGTTCCCGAGGGTTCGGCATATTCCCGTGATAGCACAACAGCATTTCCTCTCTCCAGAACCCTGATAACTCCACTGCTTTCAATCAGGGGCTCGGCCTCGAAGTCGAGCGCCTGTAAAACAGAAAAGACTCTGCCTCGCGGCTCGCGATCTACAGGGATATCACAGTAATTAGGAAAGCTGAATTGCTCGGAGGCGACATGTTGCTCCGGCGATTCGGGAGAAAGCCCTGTTGGTTGTATTGCACTTGCTTTCGGAGAATCTTCAAAGTGTGGTGACATGTTGTTGCCCATGCTCGTGGATCTCAAAAATTCTGCTGTGGGAGCCACTTCAGAATACTTGGATAAAGCTTCCCTCTTTCTCTCGTCTGATCCGGATGTCGATGTTTCAGACTCTGAAGGAATTTCAGTAGTGCTCTTCCCTGCATTCTCTTTTCTTCTTGCATCTGACTCTGTGTAGGACCCTGATAATTGACCCTCTGTTCCTGGTAGACTTGGCTGTCCGATGCTGTCATGCTGCAAGTAAGTTAGACTATACCCGTCCTCTTCAGTGACATTGAATGTAGCTTTCTGGCCCCAGGGCACATTTTCCAAGTCAGTCGTATCTGCTGGCACTGCGAGTGTAACCCTATCTGCTTTGAACGCATCTCGCATAATATGAACCACATTCGTCCACCAGGAATCCAACCCCGGCTCTGCGTTCAGTGCAAGGGTGGCATCGTAAAGATTTGGACTTTGATATGTGCGATTGTCTTTGGATGGCGATGTACCAGGTGGCAGAAACGCCATTGCTGATGCTGGCGTAACAGAGCCTGATATCAGTCTGTCTTTTGGTGCCTCGTAGCCTGACGTTCCCACTCCCAACGGGGCCACGGTTGGCGATAATGTTGTGAATGGTCTGTGAAACTCTAAGCTTAAACTCTTTGGCGTGCCCAGCATCGGTGGGAAGGGGTACGATGGCGTTCTGACTGTTTGACTAGGCGTGAAAGCCTTGAGTGTCCTTATAGACGATTCTGTCGATGTTGTCGGCAAACCGCTTGCAGGAAGTGTACCGGCAGATTCATGAAGGTTAGGAGAGGGTGAACCTTCTTCAAGGATTGGTGATACACGCTTCCGACCTGTCTTGGGTGAAGGTAGTGCCGCTGGTAACTCGGGTTGCTGTTGTTTGACTAAACGCTCACGCTGCTGGCTTAGAAGCAGCTGTGCACTAACAGCTCCGCGCAGCTTCTCAATCTCCTCCTCCGACACCATCTTGCTTCCTGTACCCTCCTGCAACACTAACTCGCCTTCAGTCTCATGATTATCGAAAATGGTGTTGATAACACCGGAATCTGCTGGCGGGATGGAAGACGTCTGTAGCCTCTCCTTGCCACTCGAAGATTCTGCAAGAGTTGGTGGAAAACTGAAGAGATATCTGTTCGTAGCCTGCCCATCTCGTGCTCGCTCGTTAGAGCCACAGTTGTTGGTTGTTATCGGCGTGTGTGGCGGTGGATTCAAAGGAGAACCAGGGAGAGATGATTTCATCATTTGCCCCTTCCTCCCCCCTTCTCTACTCCTGGGTAAGAGGGAAATAATGCTTACGGCGGCAGTTTTACTACCTCTTGACGATGTCTAGTACCTAGTTGTTGTTCACGGTCGCAGTGTGTTTGCGTCGGAGTCGGAACTAAGGTTTTGGTGGCTTTAACTATGACGTAAATATGTTCAACTCGAAACATGGGTTAGCGCGCAGCACACCAGCTTCGACGGCAATATTCTAGGTCAAAGAGCGTCGCGTATGGCTCTGCTGAGACATCAAAATTCACCGTAACAGCGTAGTCCAAATCTTGTGTCCAGATTGCCGGCAAGACAGAGGAGACGTGTTGGGACGACGGGTGAAGCGCAGCGGTGAAGATCAGGGGAATGCAGTTCCACTCTGCGCAGATCTGGCGCGTTCCAGTGACTGTACTCACATCCTGTACATATTCAGGTGCCAAAGGTTCAGGTGCACGAAAATCAAAACATGTTTGTTGGATGTGCCAACATCTGGCAATGGAGATTCTGGGGGGCGTGTTGCCTGAGGAAACACAACAACACGCTCGAATGCACCCTACCAATAGCGAGAGGCGGAAGCATCCGATTTCTATGGGCCAGGTCCCGTCCATACAGATCAGGCACTGCTCTATTGTATTGCGTACATACAAGTACTCATAAATCTGCCATAGAATCCGCCTTGGTCTACCGCAGATACACTCTCTCATCAAGCACTACATATTGCTTACAAAAGCACCGGTACACGACAAGCGCGCTCTAGCTGGAGGGAGGTATTTCCCATCAGAGGAAATGAGCGGTCCCATTCTCACCGCAATGCGCACCCAATGCACGGTGATGTCAAACGGGCAGGGCGGCAGTCACAAGTTCTTTATTCACGGAAACAGAATTGCCGTTGGCTGTATTGCCGACCCTGTCAGCATCGCCCTATCGTATCTGTATGCGCCCGAACACAGCGTCCTGCTGGTGATTACTTGTGTGGTGTCGTGCGACATTTGGATGTATTGACCTGGATTCGATGTATCCCATGTTCAAACCGTGGCTGAAAAACTCTCTCTGCGGCTCACTGTACGGTAATAAGATGTGAGAACACGAGATGTACGGAGCAGAAAATAATTATGTGATACTTTTTGTGTCAGGTCCTTTGTATCATGTGGAAGCGAGCTTTTCGTCATCAACGCCTTCATGCGAACGCCACCATCCACCATTCCAGTTACGTAGTAGAACGCTGCAATATTATATGCACAGTTGTGTCGATGAAGTCTTTTAGATTACTTTTCCGTAACTTTTAGGTTCGGTCAAGTACAAAACACCCAGAAAGCACAACTCCGGGCAAAAGGATTTCTTAGATAATTAATTTAACCTATTTTCTCTTGTGTGCCAACTTTTGGATATAGGTTGCTGCTTAAAGTATCATTAAATTACTGGCTCTTTTCCGCCAGTGGAACCGACCAGCCTCGCAAGCCCACAACTCGGAACTTTAGGCAGTGACCTGTATCCAAAATTTGACACAGGAGAAAAGAGGCTAAATGAGTTATCTTTGAAATCCTTTCAACCCAGGCAGTGCCCCTGGGTTTTTTGTAACTGAAACCCAAAGTAGTGTTTTCACCGCGAAAAAGTGGTCGAAGACTTCAACACAACTGTGCATAGGCGATTTACGGAGTACTCCGTAGGATAACATGGAGAAAGACAACCACCAGAAAAGGCCCATACCGAACTTCCCCAGCTTCCCGAAATCGTTTCCCAGTCTCTACATAAACCGTCGGCTATCCTTGTTGGTTACCCTCCCATCTCCGTGCTCGAGCCTCTCTCTTCCAATATCCTCTCCAGTTCTCTCCATGGATTTTCCACAAAGCTAGGACTGTAGTATGCATGCTCATCCCTTCCACCATTACGGCTGCCCGTACTTTTCCAAGACCCTGCTATCCGTTGGTGCGTTTTGATGGCTGAAGAGTTCGAGGCAGGTGACTCTATAATAAGATCATTGTCGCGCATTGGGGATTGTAACGGATATTGTTGCTGGTCTTCCGTTTCATCATCTCCATTGTTCCTTTGGGATCGTGCGTTCCCTTTTCTCGGCGGCCCTAGAGGCAGCGCATTACTTCCTTTCACAGAATTCGGCCCGATAGGTTCGTCATGATTGTACCTTCTCTTTTTGTTTTTACCATGGGACTGTGCTCCAAAGGCTCCAAACCCCATTGAGCTGACAAGATCCGGATCATATACCTCGTCACCGTCTGGCGTTTCCATGGTAAACAGTCCAGCAATGACCAAAGGCGAGAGAGAGAGGAGCTGAAGGTGCGGTTCGAAGCTGTATTCTGAGATGATCTGTGATGCAGGAGTGTTCAGCTCATCTACTCCACGGAAAAGTCGTGGCTATGCTGTCAAAGATGATTTGAGCCTCGTGTGTAAAGCCAAATGAGAACGTAGTTAAACATGCATCACATTCACCTAAGCAGAATAGTCGATTTATTGCTCTGTATTAGTCAGCACCTAAGCGGCTCATCTATTTTCATTTGCTTCATCATTTGAGCCTCATTTGTCACACATCGCGTTGTCCAACGTCGACTGCAGCAACGGAGGACGTCGCTCGTTGATTCTCATCAGTAATTCAGCGCTTCCAGTATGGCTGACGCTCCGCCGAATATCCTAAAACGCCTTCATCCAGATGACGAATTAGGTCTTCCGCACAAGAAGTCGCGATCGAATAATGGCTCCCCTGCTCCTATCACTAACGGCAGGGCAAGTAAGCCAGATGTCAACAAGATCATGACTGAAGCTCGCGCAAAAGCTGCAGCAGTGGCAGCTCGTCTAAAAGGCGCAAGGGATGGAGTCGGCGGAACTACACAATCATTTCCTTCAGGAATCGCGCACTCACCATCAACCGGCGCTCCTGCTGGAGGATCGACGGCATTGTCGGATAGACTTGCACAGCTGAGAGCGAGAGTAAATGCTGCTGTGAAAAGCCCTTCTGTAGGCTTACAACGGACGGCATCGCCCTTGCCGACATATCAAGCTCCGGAGTTTGAAGATGGATCTTTACGGGCAAGAGGGGGCTTGGACGTCGGTTTACATCCAGCTCTGCTGGGAGACTCAGGTGCAGAGGGGAAGTCATCTAAAGGCCGACAAGCGATGCAGCCAAAATTTGCTACTACTATGGCGAACCGTCGAACGGAATCTCCGGCTCCGGTCGCAAAGAATATGAAGCAACTCGACCTAGCGGGACCATCGGCAGAAGAGACGAGGAAGAACCCATATTTCGACCCAAGCCTTGGTCCCCAGACTGCTACTGGAAGAAATAGAGGCACGAGGCAATTGATTTTCAATCAAAAAGGCAAATATATTCAACAGGCGAATGCTCTCCGCAGGCAAGCTGCACTTGAAGAGATGAAGAGGCGTATTGCTGAGTCTGCTCGCAAAGCTGGTATAGACGAAGACTTGGAGACCGAGAAGGCTTTTCTAGTACCAGCGCCTCCCGATATTGAGTGGTGGGACGAAGGGTTGGTCAATGGGAAAGACTACAGTAATATCGAGGATACAGCCAACCTAAAGATCGACACTGATGATGCCATTGTCACTATCTACATCCAACATCCTATCCTCCTAGAGCCTCCTCAGGACAAGAATATACCCCCACCAAAACCGATGTATCTTACTCCCAAGGAACAAGCAAAGCTCCGACGACAAAATCGTATGGCGGACCTGAAGGAACAGCAAGCGAAGATTCGTTTGGGTCTCGAGCCAGCTCCACCACCAAAGGTGAAGAAGAGCAATCTGATGCGTGTTCTTGGCGAGGAGGCTGTTAAGGATCCCACAGCGGTAGAAGCGCGTGTCAATCGCGAGATTGCAGAACGCCATCAAAAGCACCTTGAGGCGAATGAAGAGCGCAAATTGACAAAGGAACAGCGTCACGAAAAGCTCGCTGCCAACCAGGAAAAAGATACAGCAAAGGGCATTTACTGCTCCGTTTATAAAATCGACAATCTCTCCAACGGTCGTCATCGATTCAAAGTCTCCAAAAACGCGGAGCAAAATGCGCTCACAGGGGTCTGTATCTTGCATCCAAAATTCAATCTGGTGATCGTTGAGGGAGGACAGCACAGCATAAACTTCTACAGAAAACTCATGCTCCACCGTATCGACTGGACAGAAAACTCGCCTAGCATGGTCCGCGAGGGCAACCAAGAAGCACTGGCGAGCTGGTTGCAGGCAGAAGACGAAAAAGGAGAGCTCAAAGACTTGGTACTGAATAAATGCGTACTTGTATGGGATGGCGAGCTTAAAAACAGAGGCTTCAGAAAGTGGGGGAGCCGGGTCTGTGAGACCGACGCGGCCGCCAGAGACGTCTTGACAAGGGCGAAGATGGAAAATTTCTGGACATTAGCGAAGAGCATGAAATGAGCTACCTCTGGGGATTCTGTTAATTGAGTTTGCCTGTTTTTTTAGGACTATGTGTGTTCCTTGTGAGATACGATGGTCGTCGTTTTCAGTTCCTTGGTAGAACTAATTCTGCTTACCGTTAAAACCTTTAATTACATGCTGGACCATGGACTATGAAATCCAGCAGGGGCAAATTGGTGTTTGTTGTGTTGCAAAGTCAGACTTGATGGTGACCATATCATCCGGTGAGTGACGAATGAAAATTCTTATCACCCATCCGATTTTCATATATTTTACAGGTCTCGACACGCATCCATGTTAAAGTAAAGTACATACAAATGGAGGCATGATACAGTTCATGTATCTGTCACAATCATCCCTATCCGTTCCTCTACCAGAAGCTTCTGAAGCTTGCACATTAGCCCCTTTGACTCAGCCCCCTTAAGATATCTAGCTTCTCCTGCGCCGCCTTGAAAGCCGCTTCAGCCTCGGGGGACATGCGCCCGGCTCCGCTCTGCATCTGTTGATGCGAAGGCGTCACAGGCTGTTGGTGTTGCTGCTGCTGCTGCTGCATCCATTGGTTCTGCTGCTGATTGCGCTGGAAAAATGCTGGGTTGACAAATGAACCTGGCGGAAGCGTGCTGCCTGGACTGGGTAGCGCGCTGCCCGGTGACTGGGGAAAATAGCCTTGTGGGGACGAATAGTAGGGGAATGGGTATTGAGGTGAGATTGGTGGCTGAGGCCAGGTATAGTTAGGCTGCTGGTGCTGATTTTCGAAGGTCTGTGGGAAGGGGGGCTGGTATTGAGATGGTGGAGGGTACGGGGTGTACTGCGTGGTTTGCTGAGAGGGGTAGTAGGGCATCCTGGCAGTTGGTGACTGAGGCCCATTGTTGAAATTGTTCGTGTTGCCGCTGAATTGAAGATTTGAGGGAAGTATCTCTGGCTGGTCATGGAACTCTCGAGGAAGGTCATTACTTGGACGGTAACCATGAGTGCCTCTGGCATTGCCTCGCCTCTCCCCTCCCCCTCGCTCTCCTCGCCCTCCCCGGCCTCCTCGTCCTGACCGCCCTCCATCCCTTCTGTCTCCATGAGCCCCCTTATCAGAGGAAGTCCAACTCATCAGCTCGTGTAGGTTTGTCGGTCTTGCCAGTGGGGTGTATAGGTCGTCGCTATCCTCATCTCTGATTGCAGCACCCCCCTCTATAGTTCTATTAATGTGGTGGTTTTTTGTGTACTCTGTCCCTCCAACTTTCAGTTTCTGGTGTCCATTTCCCAAGCGTTTCGCATCCCTCATTGACTGTTTTTCCAATTTGGCTCTTCTCCTGTACTCGGCTTCGGCTTCATCATCCGAGAATTCGACTTCATCCTCCCCAACTTCTTCATCGTATATGTTCGAAGCATCCGAGCCCTTTACTGCTTTCAATGGCTGCGTGAAGACGTAAGCTGAATGCTGTTCCACATAGAACACCTTCAATCCAACGACGACTCCGTCTTCAGCAATCTCAGCCGCGGAGTTGAAGCTAATGGAATATAGCGGCTGCTGCACTCTACCTAGCGTCTCATTAACAACACCCATAACTCTTCTGTCCTCAAAACAAAGGAGGGACCCGGTGTCCAACACCTGATATTCCCCTGAGACCTTTGCCCTGACCAGTACTAGGTTGTCTACAATCTGGTCAACTTCGCCTAGCTCCTCGATCTTCATCTCGTCTCTGATCTCGACGTTGGGCTTTGGAACTTTGACTTCATCGATCTCGTTCTTAGTCCGCAATTGTGGCCCGGCGGAGCCATTTCCTTTCTTGTTTCCACCATCGTCATCGGACCCGTCATCACCCTGCATTAGGATCCTCGCTTGCTCTTCAGGATCAAGCAGTTGATAATCGTCTTCATCTTCGCTATCGCTTTCGCTGTCATCTGATGATCTAGAATCATCGGATGAAGATGACGATTTGGCGTCTGACGAGTCGAACTGCCACTCTGCATTCTCATTGTCTCTATTCGCCCCTGCAGCCTGGAGAAATTCCGGATCCGGCGCGGCTCTGACCTTCTTGGGGAGATTGTGCTTGATTGTATCGCCTGGTGACCCTTTTGCTAACTCAATCGCGCTCACTGAATCCTCAATATGGCCTTCAGGATTTGAAACGTTAATCATGCCTGCTCCACTCCCTACATTACCCTCTGAGTCCATTGCAGCCTCGATAGGCTGCTTTTTCCAGTCTAGATCGAAAGACTGGTCTTCCGGCACTGCCAATTGTCCATCTGCCTTCACCTCGTTCGGGTCAGAGGTTTGTAGACAGGTACCACGACGATCGCCATCTGGCGTGGGTGCTTGGAATATTTCTTGTATAGGGTTTCCCAGAAGCCCCAAACCAGGAATTCCGCCACTAGGTCCCTCCACAGATGTAGGTCCAGGACATTCCTCAGCCGTGTGTTTGATGACAGCAACTTGATTCTCTGTTCTGGATTGAGGACTGGGAGCATTCAAGGGCGTCCCATAGATGCTAGCATCGTCCATGTCGTCTATAGGCGTACCCGGTAGATCTGTGGCGGGTAGCTCAAATCGAGCTTTCTTTGCCGGCCTTCCTTCAAAATCTTCCGTTGTAAGTTCGTCTGAGGTTCGTCCCGCCATGTGCTTGGGATGCTTATCAATCGTAGAATTGAAGAATAGATACTTCTAGCCAGAGTAGACCAACAGAGTTGCGCGCATTGCCGCGCAGTCGTAGTCAAGCTGTAATATGGTTGAGGATTTGGAAACGAGTAAAGTTTTGAGCCTCAATAACCATAGCTTAAAGCAGCGAGCATCTTTAGATATCACTTGTGATGTGTTTCCGTATTTCATCTATAGACATTTCGCTGAGTGGCTTCCTGACATCGGAGGCAGCTCCAGCAGCTCCAGTGGTGCAGAATATGTCGGGGCGAGTTAGACGGCCCATTTCTCGTACTGCAGCTCGACCTTCTCCAGCACCCCATGGAAAGCCGCCGAACCTGTTTTTCCTCCCCCCTATTTTAGCCTTCTACCTCTTCCTGCTCGCCAATGTTCTAGCTGCCGCATACGCCCCCATACAGGACTGCGATGAAGTCTTCAATTATTGGGAACCAACTCACTACCTCACACATGGCTACGGGCTGCAAACTTGGGAGTACTCACCCGAATTCGCCATCCGCAGTTGGGCCTATGTCGGGCTGCACGCTCTTGCCAGCAAGTTAGCTTCAGTCATTCCATTCACGTCAAAGGCATGACAAACCGTCGTCTGCTATTATCGTACCTTTCATTCTGACTGCTTTAGGTGTTCGAGTTTTACTTTGTTCGTGTCCTGCTTGCTCTAGCATCCGCCCTTTGTGAGACGCGCCTCTTCTCGACTATATCACGCACTTTGAATCCTCGAGTTGGTTTATTCTTCCTCCTGGCCATGGTATTCAGCCCTGGGATGTTCCATGCGTCCGCTGCCTTCCTTCCGTCCAGCTTTGCCATGAATACAGCAATGTTAGGGATGTCCGCGTTCATGGACTGGCGGGGTGGGTTGAAGTCTGCTCAGGGTATCTTCTGGTTCGCAGCTGGAGGGGTCTTGGGCTGGCCATTTGCTCTTGCGCTTGCCGTGCCATTTCTGCTGGAGGAAGTTGTGCTGGCTGCCATAAGCGGAGAGGTGATAGGGATCATTTCAAGAGCTTTGGACGGCGTCGCAAGGTCTTTAGTGCTTTTGGTGTGTGATAAGTCGTACATAATTTGCACTACCGCTAAGTGCTAACAGCGTCGATAGGCTTTGGTAACTGCCGTGGACACATTCTTTTATCGCAAAGTGGAAGTTGTACCGATCAATATCGTTCGATATAATGTCTTCACTGGTTCCGGTAAAGGCCCAGATATTTTCGGCACTGATCCATGGCACTTTTACGTCCGGAACCTATTCCTCAACTTCAATATATGGTTCGTTTTTGCCATTTGTGCGCTGCCATCCACTATCTTACAGTATTGGGATCGTCCGGCATCACCATTGAAACAGACTGCCTTTCGAAGCTTAGTCTTCCTATCGCCTTTCTACTTATGGCTTGCCATATTTACGCTTCAGCCTCACAAGGAGGAGAGATTTATGTTTCCTGCTTACCCAGCTTTGGCGTTGAATGCAGCAGTTGGTCTACACAACGCATTGTCATACATAGGGTCATCAAATCCCAGAACTTTAGCTAGTATGGTTCCATCTAAAGTTAAGTTCGCTGTGGTCAGCGTTATCGTGATTGCTGCCATAGATGTCGGTCTGTGGAGGATAGTGGGTATGGTGACGGCCTATTCTGCGCCGCTGCAGGCTTATAGTATCCTCCAGGACTTAAGACAGGTAACACCAGGCGATACATTATGTCTAGGAAAGGAATGGTATCGCTTTCCTTCGTCATATTTTCTGCCGAATGGCATGAAAGCAAAATTTGTGAAGAGCGCCTTTGATGGTTTACTCCCTGGTGAGTTTCACGAAGGACAAACGGGATTTGGGGTTTGGTCGGGGACATGGTTAATGCCGTCGGGGATGAATGATGAGAATAGAGAAGATATGAGTAAATATGTATGACACCGCTCAGTCGCTCTTCTCGATTCAGATACTAATAATAATCTAGACTTCCCTATCCCGGTGTTCGTTTCTCGTCGACTCTTACTTCCCAGGATCCGAGGCATCGGAGCTAGAGCCGCATTACGTCCTTGATACGGCCAATTGGCAAGAGTTATATTGCAGCCAATTCCTTGATGCGTCCCGGACAAGCCTTCTGGGACGTACTCTGTGGTTACCGAACTCTAGCCTAGTGCCGGAGAGATTTCGCAGGCGATACGGTCGTTACTGTTTACTACGCCGCAAAAGGGAAATATAAATCCTCACCAACTCTGTACATATCAACCTACTCTTCTATTTGTATTGGTGGTACCGAAACTGATGCTGATGTATTGACGGGTCGCTTCTCCGAATTGGGATAAAAGATCCTGTGATATGCGCCCCGATAACAGATGGAGCGAGAGTACAAACCATCATCCCCATAGCACCTCACCACTGACTGTAATAGTGATATATATTCACTGCCGGCTTCGTTCGTCGCATGTGCGAATAGAGACTGTTTTTACAGGAATGTCTACATCCACCTGCAATTAATTGCCAGAAAGTTTGTACCACAGATATGGAAGGGACAACCCTCGAAAAGCTCGTTGCGACCTGGAGGCAGAATGAAGGATCCGGAACGAGAAACTGGAAGTATGGGGATTTGACAGCTCAAATCTCGTACCTCTCTTAACCTCAGTCAACTAACTATTTCACCAAAAGCTTAGACGACAGTTGAGTTCAAACGCTCACCCGCGAGCTCTTATCCGAATTGGAACATTCATACAACTAAGCCGTTACATTATAGACCGTTCAGGCATGGGCCGTAAGTGCTCCTGCCGCCAATGGTTCTCCACAAAAATGGTCTTTCTTAATTGTGGATTAAAATCAAAGAGGCTTCTAGTTATGACATTACAATGGGTTTGAGGACTATGAAGTGGGATGAATGGATGGGTACGGCTCCTTTCCCATTCTCGAGGGTGGCCACTCTGAAACCGAAAGACTTGGCTGACGAATAGGGGTTGCAGAGCTGGACAATGACTACATGAATTTCCATGAGCAAAAGGCTATAAGGATAGAAGAGCGCGGGTCGAAATGCTGTATAACAGCGCCGGAAGCCTTTGATAGCGCAGTAGAACTTCTCGAGGAACTGTATGTGTCGTGTTGCTCTATCTAGATGACATCCTGGTAGTCTAACCTCCTAGCTGCGACTACCTCCCCCAGCGCCACCCCAGCCTGTACAGAAAAACTCCCGTGGGGATGGACAACCTCCTAACCCACGAAACCTTCAACATCACCGCCCGCCCACTACCCGAAGACCCCATGGAAATGGCCTCCCGGATGGTCCAAGACGACCTCGCAATAATGTTTGAAGGCGCCGACGGACAATACTACCTCAAAGCCGGCAGCATCCTGCTCGCAGGGTTCTGGCGCCTCGAAGATAAATTCGGTATGCCGCTATCTGAGATCCACACCTCAGGCGACGTACCCGGGTTCAAGGAGAAGCTGGAGGAAGGGATGGTGAATTTTTTCAGACGGATTAGGTCTGCAGATCCGTGCTGAGGAATAATTATTTCATATAGGTGGATGAGGATTTGGCGTGGAGTTATAGTATTGGGAAGGAGGGTGGAGAGGGGTTTGGGTGGTTTACGGCTGAGAAGGATAAAGATATCGAGCATCATTGGTTCCGGAGCGAGAGACAGAGTCTTCGAAGGTATGTATATTTATTCACGACTGCCTCAATCCTCAAGGGAAAATAACATCTTCCCTTTACTTTCTTCAATATCCCTACTCTGGATCACACACTTAAACCCGAACCATTCATCACTAGACTCCCGCGGTGTTGTCTTGCCATCCGCACATACCTCCACCGCATCACAGACATCGCCAAGAAACTCTATGTCCCAGGCCGCCTCGCGCCTGCTATCAGGAGCTGGGGCGATGACGTCGCACGGTACAAGGGCCGCGAGAGGTACCAGGGTGTTCTGCTGGAGTATCTGGATAGGGAGCATGAGAGATAGGTTGTAGAGGGTTTGGAGGTGAAGAAATAGGAAGTAGCTGCGTATCTGTTTTAGCTCTAGGGGTTAGGTGATTTGCTAGGAGACATTTTTAGGGGGTGCTTAGGCTAAGATAAGGTTATAGTTATGGCTAGTTACTTATGACGTCCTCCCCTCTTTAGATGCTGAGAGTTGTAGCTGGGTCAAGAGTGTCGCGGCAAATTTCCATTCCTGTGGAGCTAGACCTGTCTCGTTGCGAAGACGGTATCACTCTGCATCTCATAGAACTTCATATATGCTAGAATCGAATGCTTCGTATGATATATATGAATTCCCCACGCTATGCAAGTCATGTCTACCCAAACCACAGGTTTCTATAGAACTTCCCTTTCAACACCGGCCCCACTCGCAATGCTTTTAGACTCCCTATCACCCTATAATAAAGGATTATCGCAAAGGACAGGACAAAATCTCATACATGTACATGTACTTTCCTACACACGCCGTCTTTTTTCCAGTATGCTCTTTCCAAATTCACTTAGTCTGAAATCTCGCTCAACCGGGAAAATCCTCCGCTCCAAAGGCGTTCCCCGAGTTGGCATTCCAGGAGTCGCAGCCAGCCTGACCAAGGCCTTAGCTCTAGCAGCTCTTTTTGATGGCGTGCTCAAGTAGCCGGGAAGTGGTGTAGTAGAGCTTGAGGCTTCAAGACTAGGGATCCAATCACCGAGGTCGAAGCCATCGTCAAAAACTGTCCAGTCCTCTGCTCTGAGGGTGTCGTTTCCAAGGATACTAACGTCATTGCGTGGGATTAAGCCAGATTTCGTGGTTGCTGCTGCAGTTCTGCGGCCTTTTTGCTGCGCGGCTCTGTTCTGCCAATGTGCGAATATGTTCCTGAAATGCATCCGGTCGTTTCGTTCTTTGAACAGTTGGGCGTTCACTTCCCGCCCGCGATTTCCCAAAACTTGCATCCTCCATTTCCTGAGGAGTGCTGCTACACCTTCCAAAACTCCAACCTGAGCAAAATATCCAGCTTCCTCATTTATTTGCCGGCGGCGGACAAAGGCGTTGCTCCAGATCTGAAGATGCCTGTTGACGATACTGGTGTTGTATGCTGTGTCGGCTTGTAGAACCATGTCCGAATGCTTCTGAAGGTGACCTCGCCACTTGTTGATTTGACCAGTGCCTGTTTGAAGCGCATGATTCCGGACTATTACCTCCGCTTGTCGTCTCATTTCCGTGATCCGCAGACTCTGTTCCCGCCAAAGTGAAAATATTCGAATTGCAAGTTTGACCTTGACCATGCGCCTGGTTTGAGCATACGCTGTTTTACGCTTCTGGCGCTTCGAGTCCGTTACAGCTTTTTGCCAAGATCTGATTGCTCTCGTGGTGAGGAAATAGAAGTCCGCATCCACAGCCCAACGCTCGAAAAGGCGGACGCGCTCAAGTTCAGATGTCCATACTCGAATGGTGTCCTGAGCAACACGCGGTGCGTGAAACCCAAAAGCGAATCGCTCTCTTTGTCTTTTCAGTCCCATTTGGAGACGCCACTGGCGAACGACAGAGCCCACTAGCCTTCGATCTCGGTTTTCCATGGAGGCACGCTCGCTTTGTTGGGTTTTTATTCGTTGGCTGCTCCAGGCCCGAACCAACTTGTTAAATGCTACTTGTTTCCGTCTTTTCTCGAACAGTCGTTGAAGGAGCTTGGACCTCTCAACTAAAACCCATTTGTAGAGTGCTTGGAGAAGGATCCGCTCATCGACTCGCGCGCTAACCATCTGTAAGCGCAGTCGGTCATTCCAACTTGTCCATGCATTGCAAAGGATTCTCAGTTGGTCTACCTTGGCGGCTTGTCTCGATGCTCTTGTACGCCGAAGCCAAACCGTAAAATAATCCCGTGAAAGCCTCCACCCCACGTTGAATGTCACCTGTCGTGCGATGGGAACCAGCCTGGCCTGCTCCTTCCAGCTGGGAAAAGCCATCAGCTCCAGGCTTTTAGTACGAAAGTTCCTGGCTTCCCTGCTAATCCTTGATAGAGCCTGATTCTCCAGAGACCATGCCGCCAAAGCTTTTCTCAGCAATTCCTGCCTTCTTACTCTTTCGGCCCATAAATCCCTCTCCCTTCTCTCGCGTGAATTTGAAACCAACACGGCCAGACACTTCCTTTTGGCCCATCCTGAACAAAATGCTGAAGCTTGCTTTTCCTTATGAGCCCAAAACCATGCCCAGTATATCTTCGTTACCAATATCTCCTCATACACTACCAGGGCTTTAAGTTCCGCGGAGACAGTTCTCGTATAATTTTGCTTCCATTTTGCGTAGAACTTCTTTAGTATTTGCCTGCGGACTTTGAGTTCGTTTATAGCCGTGATATCGCGCCAAGCATGGAAACACTTAGCTCGCAAGATGTGTCGCTGCGCAACAGAAGTTCTTTTAACCTGCTCGGAAGCACTTTGTGCCCAGTGGGTGAATGCCTTTGTGACAAGGTATAAATCCCTTGCCTTTGTAGCACGGCGTTCAATGTGAGCAAAGAAACGTTCGGTTTCCACCACCCGCTTCTTATCTTGCAGAGCTGCTCGCCATGTATCGACCGCTTGATGTAAAAGAATGCCTCTGTCATAGCTTATAGCAACAGCGTCAAGATTCTTATTGTGAAAATGGAGGTGCACTGCCATATCGCGCCATTGGCGAAGAATGTGCGCAACTGCAGTGCTCATATGATGGTGGTAAACCTTCTCCGCGTCCAAGCTCATCTGAGTTTCCGACTGACGGAACAACGGAAGCTCCGGAGGGTGCCCATCCTGTACGTCTTCCTTTTGACTCGGCTCGGAGGTTCCAAGTGTCCCTTCAGTAATGTGTGACCGCTTATTGGGTTCGAGATGAGGGAACGGCTGTCTGCCGCTAAGACTTTCGCTCGATCTAGACCGTCGTAATTCCTTGGGAATGCCTTGAGTAGACGTTGATCTCCCTCGTTTACGGTAATGTAGAAGATTTCGCCCAAAATCCTGTGAGGTCAGCCTACCTCTCGCGGCTGAACCCCCCCTAAATGGTTCGATGCCATCATGCAACAGGGTTCTCTCCGCTGCCCGAGTGGTCGCCCCCGATGAATGGTTTCCATTCCGTGTTGTAGAAACACCTGTCCGTGGCCGTGACATTGAGGAATGAGATCTGACTCTTCTACCATTTCTTTGAGTACTCTCATCTCTAGCATCATATATGGAATTGAATGAAGCACGCCTTGGCCTTCCACGAGGAGCGTCCTCTGGACCCTGCGGCACATCCCTATCCGGCGCAGAGCCTCCAGCATGTCTCGTAATCTCCTGCCCACCATCTCCTTCATCATCAAACTCAAGCCGTATGCCCATCTGGCCCAAAAGCGCCTCAAATTTTTCGTATAGCGTCGCGTTACCGTGGAAGCTTCCAAGTCTGAGTAAAAAGCGGAAGTAAATCTGATCGTGATCTGGATCGAGTCCATTTCGAAGAAGTACAGCGTCGTAGGCGTCAAATATTGTGCGGTATGGGTAGCGATCTGCATCCGGGAGGGCTTGCGCAGTCGTGATAATAAGGTGAAGGACTTCGACATCTGCGCAACACAATCAACAAAGCGACGCGATCCCTAGAAAAAGCGACACCCACCTCGATCTGTGAGAGGAGAGAGTTCCCCGGTTTTCTCAGAAGGCACATGAGATGAAGGCATCGACAATTCTTCCGTCTACCACGCTTCTTCGGAGGCATAAGACCAGCCGTGAATCATATGGGGGTTCCTACCGCGCTCGTAAGAAGAACATAGTGGAAGGAAACGATATAGCTACTCGTGTTGGGAGCAACGACGAGGGGCAAGGCAGTAGCATAAAGCGCGATGTTCAGGGACGCAAGGATAGAAGCAAAAGCGTCTAGAGGATGTTGAATGTTGAACGTCGAATGTTGGACGACGGATAACTAGAGGCGCGTAGTTGCTGCCTTGTTGTGCTCGTCAACAATCCTTCGACTGGATATTGGTCCGCATCCGGAATGCTTGCCAGCCACAAGCACCAGCCACACCATCAAACCTTGCGCATCATCTCATCACCGAAGTCTCCGACGTCTACTCCGCGACACAGAAGAACGTTGCAAAGAGGCAAATGCCCCAAAGAACCCGGCCTATTAAGAGAATCGCCCAGGTTGTTGCTCGATGCTCTACTGAAGTAAGGGACCCGCCCGCTCGACTATCCGTAGCGTCAAGTACTGACCGTCGAGATAGGCCTCAGCATACGGGAAGTGTATCGTGGCTGACTACAACCATGTCTACAAAGACAAATGCTTGGTGGAGTTTTTGCGCTTGAGGGACTGCTACATGGTGAGAAAACCCACTCCACCATATCCACCGCGGGGGAACTGCTCACCAACTGCAACAGACCGCGTTGAAGAAGCAGTGAATTTGTTTTTCAAACCCATTTTTCCATCTGTTCGTCTCTACGATGAACTACAGTAATTTCGTCTAGAAGAGCTTGAATTGCCAACAGTGCTGTATCATACTATCTAAAGGGTAACGATCCATGAAACTACAGCTTTGCCAATCTTAGCAAAAAGGTAGCCTTTTGTACTTCTTGCTCTTCCTCAATGATAACTACCTCTAAATCATTGGAAATTTCTTCGTCCATATGCGTTACCACGTGCTTGTCGACCGGCCTACGTAGGGCCTTTTCAATGACTTTGCTTTGGCCAACGAACACTTCTTCAATCCCTATGTTGTCCGGATCATTTAGAACCTTGTACGCCATCTTAACGTCGTCAGTCGGTATTAGTCCGGCCTTTTTGCGAAGTCGTTGCACCCGGTTAATGACCTCTCGCGCTAGCCCCTCGTGGGCAAGTTCAGGGTACAGATTTGCGTCCAGAATAGTCAGAACCTCATTATCGGTGTTCGGCTCCATGTTCTTAGAAGACCCATCTTCTTTGAGTTGGCGTTTCACGATCAGATCTTCCTCTTCCAGTTTGATACCCTCAAGCGTGATGGTCTTCTCTTGTAGAAACGTCTTGACCTGGTCACTGCTCAAACTAGACAGAGCTTTCTTAACCTTCACCGCATCCTTTCTCAACTTCTTCCCCAACGTTGGCCAGTCAGCCGTTACGCTGTATTGGACGTTGTATTTTGCCTCGTCATCTGACAACACAAGATCATGGACGTTAAGCTCCTCACATATGTACCCCTCTAGAGAACGCACATCTTCCAGATAGGAAGGATCGGGGTGAATAACAATAAGGGTCTTCAACGGAGTCTTCAAGCTGATGGTCCGACGCTCCCTAGACACACGACCGAGTTCGATGACTTTCTGCATTCGACCGACCCGCCTCTCAACTTCTTTGTCGAAAAGCTCTTCTCTAACGTCTGGGAAAGCGATGAAGTGCACACTCCTTGGATCTTTCGCCTGAAGAAGCTTCGGGATGTGGGGTAGGAGCCTCTGATAGATGCTGTCTGTAAGGAAAGGTGTGAAAGGCGCCAATCCGCGAGTCAGAGTGAAAAGAACTTCAAAAAGTGTGTTCAGCGCATTCAAGGTTTCCTGGACGCCGAGTTCACCCTTTAGCCGCTTTCTGTTGAATCTGATATACCAATTTGTCGTGTTGTCTATCAGATCGAGCAAACGTGGGACGACGGTGTAAAGGCGGTATGCTGGAGCACCTTCATATTAGAGATGTGTCACACAGAGATCCTACATGTGATGCTTACCGGCCATCTCCTCATTCACAAACTTTAAAAGACTCTGACAGCTAGCCAAAATCCATCTGTCCATTACGTTTTGACTACCTTCCTCACCCTCAGGGTCAAAGATATAATCTATCCCTTTGACTTTCTTCAACAGAGCAGCTTGACCTTCGAAAAACTTGTAGCTATTCCACAGTGGCAGCAATACCTTTGCCACCACTTCCTTTACACCAGATTCCTTGAACCTCAAGGGTTCTGCACGCACGACAGGAGAATTGATGAGGTAGAGCCGCAAAGCATCTGATCCGTATTTGTCCATGATCAAAGAAGGATCGGGGTAGTTTTTAAGTCGCTTTGACATCTTCTTGCCATCCTCTGCAAGCACTATACCATTGACCACGCAATTTCGAAAAGGTAAAACCCCAAAGAGATGCGTTCCTAACACTGCGAGTGTATAAAACCAGCCTCGTGTTTGGTCAAGTCCTTCGGCAATGAAGTCACCAGGGAAAGATTCTTCGAAGTTCTCTTTTTTTTCGAAGGGATAGTGCTTGGACGCATATGGCATACTCCCTGATTCAAACCAGCAGTCAAATACTTCTTCAATTCGCCGAAGCACGCCTTTCCCGGTTTGGCTAGGAATCGTGATTTTGTCGACGTTTTCTCGGTGTATATCATCCAAATCGCCTTCATAACCACTTAGCTCCTTCAACTCTGCCACGCTTCCAACGCAAACCACTTCCTCGAAATCGTCGCTCACCCATAGTGGAATAGGGGTTCCCCAATACCGATTCCTTGACACATTCCAGTCTCTAGCACTCGCAATCCAACTTGCGAAACGTTTTTCTTTAACGAATGAGGGAACCCAATGGGATTTCTCAATGTTTTCGAGTATATCGGGAACAATATCTGAGACCTTAACAAACCAGGCCGAAACTGCGCGGTAGATCAGTGGCGTGTCGGAACGCCAACAAAAGGGGTAACTGTGAGTGATCTGTCCATCAACGACAAGACGACCAGTTCCTTTGAGGTACTTGATGATAGCTTTATCAGCAGCTTTAACATGCTGACCCGCAAAATCCCGAACTTCAGACGTGAAAATCCCCTTTTCATCAACGGGATTAGGTGGTAGACGTTTGTCAGAGATCACCCCCGCCTTGAACGCGACATTGTAATCCTCCTCCCCAAATGCGGGAGCTTGATGAACAATCCCAACACCGCTATCTGCAGTGACATAAGTAGCATTCAGCACTCGAAAGCCGACATCTTTAAATTTGTCGTAGAAATAATCGAAGAGTGGCTCATATCTCCACCCAAGCATATCAGTTCCTCGAATCTTTTCAATGACCTTGAATTTTGCCTTCTTTGGATCCTTGTACAATGTTTTGAGGAGCGACTCCAGTAAGATGTAGTTCTTGTTGGACTGCTCGTCATGAATCTTCACATATTCGAAGTCCGGGTGAGCTGCTAACCCAGTGTGAGAAGGTAGCGTCCAGGGCGTTGTTGTCCACGCTAGTAAGTTGGTTTGCGGATCATCAAGTAGGGGGAAAGAGACAACGATTGCCGGATCTTGTACATCTTTGTAGTTCTGTTGTGCTTCAAAGTTGCTCAGAGGAGTGTTGAGGGCGGTTGAGAAAGGCATAACCTTATAACCTCGATACACGGTATCCTTCTCATACAGCTGTTTAAATACCCACCAAACAGATTCCATGAATGTAGGGTTCATCGTCTAATTCCAACACAGTTAGCTGAGGGCATAGTCTCCTCGATGAAAGTTCTTACCTTGTAATCGTTATCGAAATCAATCCAACGTCCCAGACGATCTATCGTCTGCCTCCACTCTGTGGCAAACCTCATAACAATAGCCCGGCACTCCTCATTGTATTTGTCGATTCCCATTTCCATCACTGCTTGCTTACCTGAGATACCCAACTTCTTATCAATCTCGTACTCAATAGGCAAGCCGTGAGTGTCCCAGCCAAAGCGCCTCTCCACATAATAGCCCTTCATGGACCAATACCTTGGGATGATGTCTTTGATTGTGGAAGCCAGGAGATGCCCATAATGCGGGAGCCCTGTAGCAAACGGTGGTCCGTCGTAGAAAGTGTATGCCCTTCGTCCCTTGGACAGCTCCATCTGCCTCTCAAAGGCATTTATCTCCCTCCACCTCGCTAAAACGTGTTCTTCCTCCTTCGGGAAGTCTATTGACATTTTGCTAGATTAAGAAGTTCTGTTGCAATGGCAGGAATTATTCGAAAAGAACCGTTCGAATTGAGTCATCCAAAGATCACTTTCTGACAGTCAAAGTCGCCAAGACCTCAGTGTAACACCAAACTAGGCGTAGCGAAAACTGTGTACATTTAGTAGATTTAAACTTCGAGAGTTTCTTACGCATTCATTTAAGTGATTATTTTACACTATTTGACAGCATTACGAGAGCCGCCCTGCTTTTGCAGCCTCACGGCATTCATCTCAAGTACAATAACTAAATAGCTATTATCCTAATTCGTTCCATCAGTACCTTCCGTCGTGGCCTCTGTAATAAGCACTTCGAGGATGTTGAGGGCCTCCATAGCCCTCTCCTCCTTGGCGCCTGTCTCCAGATCTTCCATCATTACGATCATTGTAGCCCCTATATAGCGGAGGTGTAGGCACATTGCTATGATATCTTTGACCCGTTGTTTGTGGAGCGTACGACACGCTCCCTAATCTTACCCCCGGTGGAGGCTGCAGAGGCGGTGGCCAATTTCTCTGCGCAACGCCTGTTGGAGTTCTCCACTGGTCACCGCTGTAACCGTTTTGATCGCCATAATTGCCATATCCCCCCGACTGTGGAGGTGGAAAAGAGCTTGAGGGTCGACCTTCAGGGGGGCGAAAGCGCCCTGACCCATAGCCGCCTCTAAGCGGAGCCCCTCCATATGATCGTCCGCTATTCACCGCCCGCGCCCTTGTCCTCTCAATATCTACCTGGTCCAAGAGTGGAGGTGGTATTTTGACGCCGCGAAGAAGCATTGATTTGTGGATATGGGTGGATCGCGGCATCTCGTAATAAACACTTTAAACGCGTATTAGCGACAAGAGTTGGGATCTAAACAGGAAATAACACCAACCTTATTGATCGATCATCTTCCAGATGTGGCATACCCTGGTTCTCAAGCGGAAACATCAAAGTACTTCTGGGCAAGTATGAATCGTGCTTTTCGACTCTCCCAGCCAACCCTTCGCTTACACTTGGATTGAGCTTATATTTATCACTGTTCTGCTTCTTAGAATAGAATTTCACCGCGAGTTCGTTGTATAGCGGATGGCTGTCCGATACCAAGAGAACATCTTTCCCCATCTGGTTCCTTGCCCCATCCTCAGCTGACAGAAGTGGATATTTCTTTGCCATGGCTTCAAGTAATCTCTTTTCATCAATGAACGGGAGGAGGGCAACACCCTGCCAAGCAAATTTCTTCCCGTTCAAGTCAATTGGGAAGTCCTCTGGATAGAAATCAATGATCTCGCTATCCTCGCCCGTCATCAGCTCGTGAAAGACTTCTGGCAAGGCATGCTTCGAGGCAGCAGGAAGGACGCCCATTAGCTGCTCAAATGGTTTGAAAGGCTTGCCTTTTTCGAAAGTAATTCCCATACGGTCGATGTCAACAAAATCTGCCGCAAATGGAGCATAGTGATAAGGATAGTACCATGTCCACGATGGGCATCCTTGGAAATAGTAAAGGAGCACCCAGGCTAGACCTTCGACATATGCCCGCGCAACCTTGTGGCGGAATTCAGTGTCCTTGGGGTCAACACTGAACTTTTGCTCGTAATATCTGTCTGCGTAACCATCCTCCCATAAACGAACGGTATCCGGTACTGCTTCGTCCTCTTTCGGCGTCGCAGGAGTTCCCGGTGTGTCAGGTGAATTTTTGCCTGGGGTGATGTTTTCGCCCCCCTCCATTAATTCGACCTTTCTCTTCCCAAGAGCCGATACCGGCGTTTGCGGATTTCCCACATTATTGACGGAGTAAGAGTCAGGCCTATCTACTCCATCCGTACCTATGTCTTCGGTTGCCTTGGAGTTTCCGCTATGCAACTGGCTCTTCAAAGCCGCCGCAGCGCTTTTGTTGTCCAAATTTGCTTTATAGATACTTCCACGATTCACCACCATGTCGTAGGTCATCGCTTTGGCCTCTTTGGTTATATTTCCGGGCGCAAACAACGGAAGGTCTGGGGGTGGAAGAATTGGGTTGGCAGGTCTTCCCCTGCCTCTCCGATCGGTAGGAGTCGTTTGGTCGGTCCGACCCCGAGGCCCGTCCCTGGGGCCGTGTCTGCCTTCTCGTGCCGGTTTCTCCAATTTCTGCCGCTTGTTACTCTCCTCCCTCCGCTCTTCAGTCTGTCGCCGACGCCTGAAAATAGCATCTTCTTGTTTCGCTAATCCGTCGAGGATTAATTGAGCCCTACCTAAATCAACATGTCCATCCTTGGTCAGATAGCCCCCCATTAGAGAAATGTTATCTCTCCAGATTGCTATTAGTGTATCAATACCATTTTCTCGAATATCCAGGCTTGGGAGATGCGGCAAAAAGTCGTTCCCAACAAAGAAACACATGAATACCCAATCATCTATAGCTCGTTCCAAATCAAAAGCATGGGACTGCGATGGCACATATAATTCAACCTCGAGATACTCGCGGAGGACAGGAACGTGAAGCCATACGAATGGCTTGAGTGGCTGAGCCTTGTCTTTCTCGTCAAATTTTCCATCCATCTTCTTCACTTCTCCACGGCACTCCTCTGCCTTGTGTCCTTTCTGTCCACATAATTGGCAAGTGCGTGCTTTAGCCTCGCGGAAGAATACATCCTCACGAAGGACACGAAAATAAGGCTCGTGAGTTGCAAGACCGAGCATAATTAGATCAGCATCCTATAACTGTTAGATAGCTTACCAGAGAAATTGGCTCACTCATAAGAACATACCAGGCCGTATATCACGTGTCTTGTATTGGGATCGTGCTCTGGAGACGAACGTTGCGATCTAATAAATTCCATGATCTTGTGTTCTCCCTCCCCAGGTACTGTTGAATCCGATATGATTACTTTCATCTGTGATGGGTCAGTATTTGATCCATAGTCCGAACATTTAACGCATAGTTCACCTTAGCCCAGGCAGGGTCAATGTTGAGCTTGTAAGCTGTCCAGTATCTCAGACTCGCCGCTAACGTATCCATAAAAGGAGTCCCAGGCGTAATCGCATTGCTATCCCAAGTCTTCTCAGCTACAGCTGTTATCTTTTCCCCATCAAGCACCCCATTGTTACTAGATCCCTTAGAGCGCTGAGATTCGAGCATTTTAAGAAACTCTACTTTATCCTCGTCCTTCTCTTTGGCTTCCTGCGCAGAGCGAAACCGTCGCGAACGTTGCTGATTCATTTTTGCACGAGGGGCAACACCATCTGGACAGCCACATGTGTCAGCATAGTCAGATACAAAGATCGCTGACAGGCAGAAACCGAGAACTACACCTCTTGCCGAAGTGTAAATTTCAACAAATATTGCAAGCATCTCTATGGAGGGCAATATCACGCATCACTGTCCCCTCTATCTCTCTGATTGTATGAACATACCAACTGCTATCATCAATAACTTTCTTGGCCGAACCATGTTTACTACTCGCTCCGTGTACTTGAACACCTCGAGCATCATCTCCTCCTCAGTTGTCGGTGGAGGCCTATCTTCCGGATGCGAACATGGATGGACGATCCCATTCATGTCAAGGTAAAGGTTGTCCATCTCTTCTCCATTAGGATTAGGACCCGTTGTGTCTACCGGTATTTCTTCACCATCAATCTCCGAAGGCTGCTCTTCGATAACTTCTGAGATGATCTTTGGGTACTTTTGAGACAGCCATCTGCATATTTCTCAAAGAAATGATTAGAAAATTCATCAGACGAATCTTGTTTTTGAAAAACTCACCGGAAAAGCGCAGGAACACCCATTCTGATTTGAGAGTGAGCTTATATCTGCGAGATATATTTAATACAACTTCTGAAGGTAAGGGTGTTATGTTGTCCTGGAGTTAAACACCCGATAGACTGCGTGATATAACAAACAGACGAAGTCAGAGTATGGAGTTCAACAATAAAACTGCGATGATGTGATAATGCCGCCAGCTGAATGGCGCTTTCACTCTGATCCATTTGTAAAGCGAATTGATGAAAATCCCACTACCGACTTGCCGCCTTGTTGTGTAGTCACGTGTTCCGAGCGACTCTACTTCATCGTCTAGGTTGCTTTTTCTTGGGTTGTATCTGTTTGAATCCGTGGCCAAAAATGGACACTGTAACCGGCGAAGTGAAGTTTATCAATACAATGTCTCTGAGAAAGCTTGTCTTCTAATTGTGAAATTCTGCCGCAAACATGTTTGGTATTCTTCAGGGCCAAACACCTGCTAAGCAGACAGCAACGGACACTATCAATACGTTGAGCAGCCGTCTTCTAAGTGCAACGTTGCTCGAAGATCGACGAGCGGCAATACTCGGATTAAGAAGCTTTGCGAAGCGCTATCCTGCCTCAGTAGCTTCAGGATCTCTTCGAGGTCTCATTGGCAGCTTATCCAGAGATGCAGAAGATGTGGACACCGTCAAAATTGTGCTTGAGACTTTGCTGATGCTTTTCAACCCAGACGAAAATAGTGTACGTAACATACAAAGAGTCCCTCCTCAAACTTCAGTCACTAGAATCTAAATTATCTTGTAAACTCAAGCCCGAAGCTTCAGATGACATTGCCCTTTGGCTGGCAGATGAATTCACGCAGGTATGCAACCAAGTTGATCATTGGTGAAGGATGATTACTGAAATGGCTAAATAGCATCAAGATAACATTACCGTCCTTCTGGACCTTTTAGACACACAAGATTTCTATTCCCGACTCTACTCTCTGCAGTTACTATCTGCGATTCTGTCAGCCCGACCTGATCGAACACAGGAATGTGTTTTCACTGCGCCACTTGGGATCTCGAGACTCGTTACCGTTCTAGATGACAAACGGGATGCAATTCGGAATGGTAAGCCCGCACCCTTCACGAGTCACTCTAGGGCAATTGCTAACGTTCAATTTGATCTTAGAAGGGCTTCTTCTCCTGACGTCGCTTACCCCTTCTTCTCCTGAACTGCAAAAGCTCGTTGCCTTCGAGAATGCGTTCGATCGAATCTTCAATTTGATTTCATTAGAAGGCTCTTTAACACATGGAGGGATTGTTGTTCAGGATTGTCTCTCACTTCTTGCGAATCTTTTAAGATTCAATATTTCAAATCAATCTTTTTTCCGTGAAACAGGGTGTGTGCCGAAATTAAAAAGGCTGTTGAGTGATGCAGCAACGGAGCAGGATGCCCAAGATGGCATTCCTGAATGGGCTCGATCACAGCGCGAGAAAAACTTGTGGGGTCTGTTGGCTGTTGTACGGTTGTTCTTGGTAAGAGGAGGTATGGGAACTCAAGTAAACCAGAATTCATTCTGGCAAAATGGAGTTCTACTTCAAGTATTACACCTTGCCTTTCATGGATCTACAGAGATGGCGGTAAGGGCAGAGGTGAGATATCTCCCTGCCGGATAGCTAGCACTCGGTTCGATCAACTAATTCGCATAGGCTTTAACAACCTGTGCTGACCTGATTAGAGGCAACGGCAAGCTTCAGGAAAGCTTCGCTCAGATACAAGTCGAATCCATAACAGAAAACCCGCAGTGGCGACTAGATAGCAAACAACAGCAAAACGGCACACCCAAAGTTTATGCAATCGATGGCCTTCTGGATATTGCACTTACTGTCTCATCCATTCAAGCGTTCGATTATCGACTAGCAGCTTGCGAATGCATCAAGGCTTATTTTTTCAACCATCCTCCAATCCGCTTGCACTTCCTTCGACGAGCAATTGAAGGACATAAATCAGGCGCTGATGAAACTGCAAATGTACTTACAACACTTCTCAATCCACCTCACAACACGCGATCCAGCGACCCTTACCGTTTATGGCTTGCTTCTATCTTGTTTCTCCACTTAATTTATGAAGATTCTGAAGCAAAGTCCCTCGCAATGAGAGTAGCTGAAGGCGATGCTTCAACAGGGGAGGAAGTTGTCACTTGCATCCAGGCGATGGCGGGTAATCTAATCGCAGGGCTGCACAGAGGAGAAGATGATAGGGTGAGTGTTGGATATTTGATGCTCTTATGTGGCTGGTTGTTTGAGGATCCCGATGCGGTAAACGACTTCTTGGGAGAAGGAAGCAGTGTGCAAGTCTTGGCGCAAGCTGTGACCCAAGGAAGCAGTGACGGAGTGATCGTACAAGGACTCTGTGCGGTACTCTTAGGTATCATATACGAGTTCTCAACAAAGGACTCGCCTCTATCCAGAGCTACGCTTCATACAATCATTGCTTCTCGTATGGGGCGTGATCAATATATCGATAAGATTACGAAACTCAGGGAGCATCCACTTTTAAGGGATTTTGAAGTTCTCCCACAGGGTTTGGACGCCAACCATCCAGGAGGCCTTCCAGACGCCTATTTCGATAAAACATTTGTCGATTTTCTTAAGGACAATTTTAGCAGATTGATTAGGGCGATTGACAGAGACCCAGGCATGGAAATTCCCGTAGTTTCCAACGGTATCCAGAGGGGAATTTCGCGTGAGCTGGTGGACTCACTTCGGACTCAACTGGACGATAAAAACCAATCTCTCCAAAAGGCAGAGTCTGACCTACTAACTCTTGAGCGAAAGCTTGGCCAGGAGCAGGCTGACCATCGCCGGGCGAAAGAGTCCGCTGCCGTGGAACTTAGTAGAATCAAGAGCGTCAATGAGGCTCTACAGAGGCATCACGAAAATGAAGTGAACAAGATCCGTGGTGACAATAATACCGTGATGCAGAGAGTGATCAGAGATCACCAGATTGCCATTCAAGAACTGGAGAAAAGGATTCAGAAAATAAGACAGGAAGCTGATGATGACGCCATAAAAGCTCGCAAACGTAACGATGCTAAGATTGCAGACTTGAATAACACTGTTCTACGAACGGAAGAAAGTCTAACCAAGGCAAACAAAGATCATATCCAGGATCTACAAACCGCACATGAAGAGTACTCGACGAAATTGGCGGCCCTTGAGGCCCGTGTCAACCGCTCTGACGAAAAGGCACAAGAGGCAGAGGAAAGAGCAAAGCAAACTGAAATTGAAATGCACGGGGCTGAGTCGAGGGTTAGGAAAGCTGAAAAAAACTTGAAGGAAAAGGAAGAGGCACGGAAGGCGATTCAGGTGGAGTTGGATGATCTGCTCATGGTTCTGGGGGATCTAGAAGAGAAGAGAGCTAAAGACAAGGTATATTAGAGGTTTCTGGCTTTGGATGATATTACATTGGTGCTAATTGGGAGTAGAAACGATTAAAAGCCCTAGGGGAAGAAGTTTCTGATGTAGAAGATGAGGAAGATGCAGAAGGCGTCGAAGAGGACGGTATCAATTAATGCCATGGAGATGAAGAATCCACTATGTTGTGGCCCATAGATGATGTAGGTTTCTAAGACCACACATCCACAAAAGGATATCTAGATGTATATTGAAACTTTGCGAAATAATACGAAACAATTCAGAGATTTCAGAATAAATTGACCTTACCTGATCATTCGGATACAGAAATCCTATACTATCCACTCGCAATGACTAGCGAGCTTCATAATTACACCAATCCTATTGCTAGAGGCTACATTCAAAACCGCTAGGCCTGGGTTAAGTTTTGCGTTTGAGGCGTGCAGGGCGGGACCTCCTACATGCCGCTCACTTCTAACAGATTTCCCATGGATAACCATTTAAACCAATCTATTTGTGTAACTCGATACCGGCTTGTTGAGCAAATACGACACTAGAAAGTTTATTCATTCGGTGGTAATACGCAAAGAGATAACATTTTTCCAGCAATAATTAAAAGCTGGCCACCAGAAGAGTTGAAACTAACGTACGGAGTACAATAGCGAGGATAACAGACACGACGGCGATGCTTTAACCTGACAGCCGTCGCTGTCTTTAAATACTAGACCTAATAAACCAACAAGCCAAAAGGAAAGTAAAGCTTATTAAAGAGCTATGTAGCTTAAGATTTGTAGTGAGCTTTGTCTTTTGTCCGAAGATGCTGAGTGTCAACGTTGATCAGGTCTTCGCATGTATGGAGCGTGTACGGAGCATATATGCACATATATACGACTCACAAGTCTACTTAGTCAAAGATGCCATCAAGTTCAGAAGCGATATTAAAAGGATTAGATTTCTTCATCAATTCAAAAGAGGCGTTCTATTCGACTGAGGTGTACAATTGCTGTTGGATCTGCTGGAGGCGACGGGTGATTGAATAGGGTCATTCGCGAAAAGCCCTTCAACGATTTGCTGTATGTAACCCACATGTCATCCCAAGGGTCTTTTGAGCACTGTCAAAATCTCCCTAACAATTGACGCATCTTATCGCCCCACGCCTCCTTCGTTCGCTACTAGATGGACTGTAGGGGTGCTAGACTGTAGGATTTCCATAAATTCCGGGGACAATTGGATGCACAGCCTCATGTCCTACATCAAGCGCATGCATCCCAATTCGATCCGTCAAAAGCCCAAAGCTTTGCTGGATCACAGGACGATTTGCAATGATGAATAGGGATGGCAAGCTGGTTCACTCCTTGATCGATAGACTGACTGCGAAGGTAATCACCCCATGTACTGCTGACATGCTCTGTTAACTTCAGCTAATTGTTCTCTGCAGCTCCCTCATCGCACTGGCTCCGATACAAAAGACATTCGACGCGATGAAGTTGTGATCCTGACAAGAGCTACCCTAATTGGAATCAGCAAATCCGTAATAGACCAGGTTATTGATGCGCTTGTTTTGGTGCTGGATAATCTTTCTAAGGTCGAGTTGTGTGTTGTCCATCACTTCACTCCGTACTGACGTTCCCCTGCAGTTCGAGCCGTCCCGACCGCATTCAAACTTGGTGCTGCAGTCAGAGGGCTATATTGTGGAACTTCTTGCCGATTGCTGTACAGCGCATTGGCGAAGTATCTCAGCCACATCGGTCGAAAACGTTGATCTCGTCGACGAACGGAGCCCAACCCCCTCGCAATCTACTCCAGGCAGCCCGCCCCCTGGGACAAATTTGACATCAAATGGATCACAATCAAATGGTCAACGTAGGAGGTTCGAATCCGGTGGCGGCGGCGCAATACTGGCCCCTCCTCCAAGTCTCGATGATACGCAAGTTAAACACATTCTGGATATCCTTACTCGTCTTCTCACCCCTCTCTCGGACGATTTCCATTATCCTTCAGGAGCGACCGCAAAACCTCGACCTCAAAATCTCCATGGGGCTGGTGCCCTCCAAGGCGGGGATGACCGAGTTTCAAGAGAAGCACGGAAGATAGCCTCCGAACTGGACTTATACGCCTATAAAGTATTTGAGTATCTCTCGGCATCAAATTGGTCACTTGTTTTCAGTTACATACAAATCAAGCTCAGATACCTCCGCGCATTGCCTTCGAATACACCTGTGGGGAGCGTAACTGCGCTTCCTGGATTTTCCGAATCCGAATCGGACGCTCTTGCCGGTTTACAAATTCTAGCTCATCTTTGGATCAATGGGCGGAAGTTAAGTCTGATAGTACAAGAGTTATGCGGTTGTTTCCTTCATCTGCGAAAAGCAGCACAGAACAGTATTGCACTGCTGTTGCCTCACACTATAATGAGATGGCTGGAGAATAATCCAAATGAGTTTATCAATCTACATACGATGCAGAAAAAGATGGATGGTGGACCAGATGTTCTCTTTGACATGTCTAATTCAATGCAGGATAATGCTAAGCGAAAAGGACAACTTTGGCCTTTTCAGTGTGCTCTATTACTTCTTCTCCCGGAGGTTTTCTGGGTCGCCGGGAGTATGAGGGAGACGAGGTCTGGCGGCGTTGCGAAGAAAGCTGCCTTTCTAGAGAGCCTGAGAAAGGGCATCCGATCTTCCAAGACCAGCAACGCAGCGGTAACTTGTCTCGTCACACTTTGCAGCGCAGCGCGGTTTTTTCCCGCCGACACAGATTCAGCCTTACTGAGCTACGCTCTCGACGTACAGAATGAGCTACGCGGGGAATTGTTCAGGAGGACCCAATTAGGAGTTGAGGAAACAATACCCGACTTGCAGTTGATGACATACGCATTCGTCGGCCTCTGTGATCTGAGTATGGAGTCTGTCTTGGAGCACTTGATTCCCAGATGCTTAGAACCTACCTCTCCCGTGCAGTTCAACCTGGCAATCTTTGCCGGCTGTGCTGAGATTGCTGGACAGGCTGATATAGAGAAATACCGACCCGTCTTCGCAGCGCTTGCGCCGAGGATTCTAGTCTTCCTTAACGTGAGTCTCGTTGGTCTTCTGGTTGAGGATATGCTGACAGCGCGAAAGGAATTTGGCTCTGATCAGAAAAGATCTGCACCTAGCAATGGAGCCTCAGTTACGCAGCAACAATCATCTCAGAATTTGGGGACCCCAGAAATTCTATACTCGATATTTGAATTGTTAGCCATCTGCCCGTCCATGTTTTTTGGTGCGGCGCCACAGGATAAGACAACTCCACAGGATAAGACAACTTACAGTCAGTACATCGAAAAGGGCTTTGAGGTGCTTACTATCTACTTAGCAAGTGAAGACGAGAAGATCAGGAATGCAGCCATCAAATTCTCTCGGGATCTGCTAGTAAACGATGGGTTGCTCTATTTAGAGCTATTAGAGTCAAGGGGAGTGGGCGTAAATGAATTCCGTTCTTACTTCTGGAAATCAACGTAAGTTCACCATGGATCAACCGCGAAGGGTTGCTTTAGGCTTACATTTACCCAATAGGTCCCTCATTCTATCTGCGCTCTCAAACAAGCTGACGGGCTTTGATCTTCGAGACTCTGGAGTGAAGACAACGCTCGATTTTATGCATGACTACTTGAAAGCAAGGGTCGCAATTTTAAAGGCACGGACGGTTAGTTAAACCTTGTACCTAGTGATGACGGAGCGGCTAAGTTTGAAACTAGGATATGAATGAAACAAATGAATTGGCACCGGACATACCCGAGAGGAGTACTGCCTCTGTGGCTCTGGAAGTGGCCTTTCTTGTTTATCTGTGTTCAAGTGATCTGGACATATGTTCAACTATTACCAGCTCGCTGGCTGTTCTTTGTGAGGAAGGCTGCTTGGTGGAAAATATAAACGATTTGGCCCGGTCACCACTAACAATTATGAGGAACTTCGAGGTGTATTCGGAGCTGTCGTCACAAAACTTCCGCCTGACTGGTCAAGTAGCCTTCCAGAAGCGGCTTCGTCGCCTCCTGGGTAAGATGTCGAGACCCACAGCTGGGATTTTGACGGCCTGGGAGGCTGTATTCATGAGATGGAAAATAGTCTGTCGACACGTATTATCTTTCCCACCCGGAACCAATATTGGACCAGACGATAAGACCCTATTGGAATGGCGAAACTATTCCGGATTCTTGGCTTCACTTGGAGGCATATGTATCGCCGAGCTTCCGCAAACAGCACGTGTGGATGATTCAATGGTAGCCGGGCTTCGTTGGATAGATAGATTGTCTCCAGATGGCGATGGCATGTCATCGTTGGACATATTTATGAAAATATCTCTCCAGCTACTGACCTGTAGTAATATTTCCGTTCGGGAAGCGACGAGAGAGGTTTTGGGCACGGAGCTAAGTCCAAGACTTTACTTACAACTTTTTCAGTCTTTAGAAGGAGAACTTGAGGTCATATTCGATAATTCAACGGACATGACAAACACTGAATCAAGGGTACTCTTTGCGGAACAAGCCGCATCTCTTCTAAGGAATATCGTTGGCCGACTGGATGACTCTCACGATACATTCTTTTCCGTCGATTTCGGGTCTCTTGCGTTGAATCTTGCCCGCTACGTACACAGCCTGAAGGACGACAGCACTGTACTGCGAGTGAAGATCAAAATCTGTCAATTATGCGAGGCAGTTACACGGAAAAAGGAAATGTTGAACCTCCGACATGATGTTCGAATTCGCAATCACCTTTTCCAGATGATCTTCGAGTGGATGTCGCGGCCTGGCTCTCCCAAAAACGATAGTACTGTCTTGGTTCCAGGGAACCGTCGAGATGAAATGTCCCGTCTGCAGCGCGACCTCGATCGCGCATGCCTTAAGGCCCTTGTTGACGTTGCTTACAGACTGCCTTTGCAACCACCAGAAGGACACACTGATGCGGATACCAGTGACGCAAAATCGCAACTCTTCCATACTTATTTCCATGGGTTTCTTTCACTGCTGAGCAACGAGGTAACTGAGCAGGACCGTCGAAAGGAGTTACCAATGGTTTCTATTGGCCGAGAAGAGTCTTCGTCACTGGAGCTAGCAATAACCGCATTATCGAATCTGTTGAGCGCCAACGTAGATGTTGGACTTAAGCACTCATTGGAGATCGGATATCATGAAGATATTGACATTCGTACGGCCTTCATGCGGGTCTTATCCAATATTCTTCTTCATGGAACTGAATTTGATAGCCTTTCGGACTCGGCAATAAGTGAGAAGTACGATCGTCTGCTTGAGGTATCACGACCATTACCCACACCTTCAGATCACTTAGTAATCTCTATGTATAGTTACTTGTGAGCGACATGAATATCACGATAGCGCTGTGCGATTCATGTCCTAGCTGCGAGGTCGATGAAATGACTATATCTCTCCTTAATATCTTCGACTCGCGGGGGATGGGGTTCACTCTTCTGAAGGCACTCATCGAACATGAGATCACCAATACAGGCAAGTTACGCGGCATCTTATTTTTACACTAGCTAATGACCGCAGAGAATGAATCCGAGCTCCTTAGGCGAAATTGCGTGGCCACGAAAATGCTCTCTGTATATGCGAAATGGAAGGGATCTTCATATCTCAAATCGACGCTGCAACAAGTTCTCGAGAGACTGATGCTTTCTTCAGAAGAGCTAGATCTAGAACTAGATCCTGAGCGCACAACATCCCCTGAAGAGCTACAGCGTAACGCTCTTCAGCTGCGTTGGGTTACTAACGTGTTCATTGATGACATCTGCAAGTCTGTGGATAAAGTTCCCGTCTCTTTTCGCAAGATCTGTTATATCATACATATCGCGGTGGCAAACAGATTTCCGGAGGCTAAATTTACGGCTGTTGGAGCCTTTATATTCCTCCGATTCTTCTGCCCCGCAATTGTTGCGCCAGATTCGGAGGGCTTGGTTCCTTCAATCCCAACAAAAGAAATGAGGAGAGGGCTACTTCTTATTGCTAAAGTGGTGCAAAACCTTGCCAATAATGTCCTGTTTGGCACCAAAGAAGCTTTCATGTTCCCTTTAAACGGCTTCCTTACATCAAACATTATCAGAGTCACGAAATTCTTACAAAAGATATCGGTAAATTCGCTCTCAACCTATAATCGTTTTTGATACTAATAATCATTTTAGACGCCTCCCAACACAGTGGAGCCTAACTTGCCCCACGAATCATTCGACTTTGGGTCATGCGTGGCTCTTCATAGGTTCCTCTATGATCACTGGGACAGCGTGAGGCAAAGACTATTAGCACAAGAGAAGAGACTCTGGAAAGACTCCCCGCTGAGGAAGGAATCAGATAGTTCAAAGAGAGAAAGGAGCGTGTTTCTTGACTGCTTCACCGAGCTTGTTCCAAGCCTTGGCCCTCCTCCTATGGATATATCGTGGAATAGACCGCAGATATCCGCAAATGTTCCACCCGCATATTCTCGTTTTCAACATTTTATGCTTAAAAATGCTGGTAGGAATACTGAATCTGTTATATCTGCTAGAGTTGTTTACGATGGTGGCGAAAGCAAGGTGAGTTGTTTCATACAACCTGCCGATTGATTACTTACCCTTGTGGCCAGGACGGATTACCTGTTATATGTATCATACTTCGAAACATCGAAGTAGAGGGAATAGACACAGATCTTCTTCTCTACTGCTTTCTAAAGGTAATTTTTCTGCTATTTTCTCTCAGGAAGTAGCTTACATGGCGTAGATTGCCAGTCGGATGTGGCATCGCCCATTCGGCGTGTTAGTGGATGCCACTTGCTATACCAATACGAGCGAGCCTCAAGAGTCATTTCTGCGCAAGGTGGATTCCTTGACGCCGTCCGAGATGTCTAAACATTTGTCTCGAGCATATGTTTACAACATGAACAGTTCATACAGGAAATACTTCAGGCGAGTGCTTCGAATTGCAGCCAAATATGAAAATAGCTTAGTTCACCCGAACAATGTGGACTACTTCCTGATCGGTAGCTTGCACGAGCTCCAGGCCCATTTCCATCTAGGCTCATTGCATCTGCCTAAGGACACCAGTAAGTTATGATACAACCCAAATAGGACAAATCTAATTTTTTTTTTTTTTTTTTCCAAGTCTCCGTGGTTACCGATTCCAGATTTGTTTATCAGCCAATCGTAAGGCTCTCAAAAACAAAGGGCAAGGTCGACGTGGTTATCAAAGTTGGCAGTCAATTTGTTCAAGTTACGACAACGAAGAAACAAGAGATTGTTCCGGGATTACGCCTTAACGCCACGGTGAACGACATATTCCGTCTAACAGATGTTGCGGAAGCGAATACTTCAATCCAAACCGATGATGATAGTGCTTTTGGTATCAGAACTGAAAACGGAAAGGTGGCTATGTATTTCACTAGCCCAAGGAAACAGGATATACTTCAGGCTATCAGAACCGCAAAGGCTAAACAAGGGAAAGATGTGAAGCCACTAAAATCGATAGAGCGTCTCATCCGGCCTGAGGATGTACCTGGCACACTCCTGAACATTTCTTTGATAAATATGGCAAGCTTTGACCAGAGCCTCCGGCTCGCTGCATATAACCTACTTTGCTCCCTATGCAGAGCCTTTCACTTTACCCTCGAGAAACAATTCGTTAATGCAAAAGGTACGTCGGACGACTAATCCAGGTTGTAATGAGGCCTATGAGGATACTTGCTGATAGGATCAGGTCTTGGCATTCCGGCAGACTCGGTGTCTCTGGTTGTTGGTATCAGTGAAAGGCTTGCGTCGTCCGAACCTCAATTAACTCACGACTTCCTGACGGAATTCTTCGTCGGCTGGGATAGGTCCCCTGCTCAACAACGACCGCTGAACATTCTCTATGTTGTTCCCTGGCTTTGCAACCTCCGGACTCATGTTCTGTCCCAAGAGATTGATAGTGAGAAGGGAAAGGAGAGACTTTCAATAATTGCTCGGAAGCTCATCGATGTTGCTCTACAGGAGACCGCGCTCTATACCTCTTTTCAACAAAATATTTGGTCTGTCATTTCAAAGGACGAAGCGCTTGTCGAGATCTTCCTTGATGAAATGGTGAAAGTCTCCATGTGCTCGGGCTTCGCGAGCGAGAAGACAGAGATGATTGGCTCTATCGCAGCTTCCTTGGGTACCATCACTGTTCGTGGAAAGGTGATTGCGAGACTCAGGAAGGCTCTCAATCGCACATCCTTACGTCCTACGAGGCACCTACCTGAAAATGCTGTCTGGAGCGAGATCTGCGTTCTTTTGCGGATCTGTCTGGCTATCTCATTCGACAGCCGCGTTCAGGCCCAGCTGTTTCTTCCCGAACTCGTACACATAATCACGATGGTCGTTAATAGTGGTCCTTCTACGACCAGAGCTTTGGTCCATAGGTTATTGGTGAACACGGTTCACTCGATGTGCACTTCCTTTCCACTGGAAGAAGCAAACCTTCTTAAGCTAAAGTCTATCCTGGCGTCTCTCTCCGAGCCAAAGATCGGACTGCTCTTTAGTTTACATCCTTCAACATCAAGAGATGGAATGTTCATCCAGGAAGAACGCGGGTTGGACAATGCAACCTTCTCATCAATGGAGGCAATAGCAAATTTGCTGCTGGAGATTATTGTCGTCGGAGCTCCATCTACGGACATGGCGAATCTATGGCGTTCTCGGTGGATGAGCTTGGTTGCAAGTACTGCCTTTCAAAGTAACCCAGCGATACAGCCTCGGGCGTTCGCAGTGATGGGCTGTCTTGCGCGTGAAGACGTTGATGACGACCTGCTTTACCAGGTTCTGGTGGCTTTACGTAGCGGCGTGACCCGGTTCGTTGAAGATAGCGACAGTGACATATTGATCGCCATTGTGACCAGTTTGACTAAGATGATGGATAAACTGCCATCGAGTTCCCGCTACGTCTTACAGCTTTTCTGGCTTGCAATGTCTCTTGTCAGATTTGCTCCACCAGTTCTTTTCAACTGCGCGGTGTCCTTTTTAGAATCTGTCTTGCAGGTTATTGCTGCCTCTGGGGAGTTCAAGGATGAGAGAATGATTCCTGTTCTTCTCCAAGGCCGCCTTCCTGTTGAAGAAGCGGCCTCTGAGATTGATGAGCTCTACGGGGTACGATTTGACTCCGAGAATTTTCATTTTGCTTCAAGTGCCTGCCTCGCAAAAGGCCTATCTGATCCCGTCACCAAGACGGCAGGCCTACGCGCACTCTCAACTTTCCTTGAAATTGCGAGCGCAAGTGCACCTGAGGAACGCCGCTTTCCTAAGGACGTCTCTGTATTGCCATACCTTGGTCTAGCCGCGGCTCGAGCGACGACAGCTGAAGAGAGTAGAGAGATATTATGGCTCACTGGGATCCCTCCTCCGAGCGTCGATTGTTCTCCTGCTGACATTTTTGCAATGATCAACCTTGATCAAATTCGGAACAAGGACCTTTTGCTAAATACCGCTATTACTTTAATTGACTTCTCCTCTTGTGAAGAAGCCATTCAGCAGAGAGCCTTGAGCTTCTTGGATCGAATCGCCAAAAAGAGGCCCCAGATATTGCTTCAATTGTGAGTGTTGGAAGCATGTGTCCTAGAAGAGTTTAAGGCTGATGGCATGTACTAGATACAATCCTGTTACGACTATTCTAGACGAACTTTTGCAATCCTCGCAATCTCCTGCAACTCTACAGGCCGCCCATGCTCTGACATGTTCTCTCGCAGCAGATTCTCGATTCGTAGATGCTTCTAACTCGATAGATATGCTAAGCACAGAGCTTGAAAATATCGGATTCAGTGGCCTCTGGAGATCGTCATCTTTCGGGACGACCAAGGAACAGGAGAGACGATGTGCTCTACTGACTGACAAATTGATTGAGGTAATAATTACCCCCCGTGACGGCTCGGAAAGGAAGCTTTACTGACAATGATCGCCCCTAGTCTATCATTGCTTAATTTGAAGGATATTGGGGCCCAAAGCCTCGCGCTTGGGTGGAGTTTCGGAGGCGTAAGGAAACTGCAATATGTATGGTTATGTATGGCGATGGTGGTTGCTGCTTTCGTCAGATCTGAGATGTGCTGCATTCATTCTTCGCAGTTTGCAGACCGATCAACAAGAAATATATTTAATCATCCCATATGATGCATTCAGCTTTATCTAACAGGCTAGTTTATCTCTCCTCTGAGTAAATGTCATACGAATTAAATCGCAGTGGCTTCCTCAACTCACCTATCAATTAAGGGACTCATTTCAAGCAGTAGACAACCCAGGCGTGGATGAGGCGGCGGAAATGGTTGGAGTAGTCGAACACGAGCTGGTTCAGCTGACATGGACTGGGGCATATGTAGCATCGGGCCCTTTCGCGTAATCCCACTTCGTGTAGTCCAGAGTCCCACTGAGTATATAGATATAGAAAAACACGCCAACGCCACCCCTCCTCCATCTCTAACTCGTGTTTTCATATTGCGTGGAGATCTTGCAGTTGATCGCGTCTGAGAAAACCCAAACCAAGTTTTGAGTGGCCTCGCAGGTCTCGAACGGACGCGTTACAGACGCGTTACGGACCGGAATGGCCTCACTCCCCCCCTCTCCCCCCCCTTTATCCCACCTCCTATCCGAGACAGTAAAAGCAACCTCGGAGAGGGCTAAGGAAGGACATACCCTATTCGGCCCAGTTGCGGCCCTATGGGATGAGCACCTACAGTCAGACGCAGTCCGCAAGCTCCCGCAACGGCTCCGAAAACCCCTTGAACTCCTCTGCAAAGAGATCTCCAAACTTTCTCTAACTCACTTTGATGCCTACATCAAAGGCCACCGCCCAGAGAAGAGAACACACCTGACTACCCCTACTCCTACTATCCTACAACACCAGCCACCACCTGTACCAGTCCCAGCTACATACGCTAGTGTAACGGCCACCCCCTCCCCCACCCCACAGCCTGCAATGGCCTTAAAAAAGGATAAACCGACCCGCAAAGTACCAATCATAACCCGGCCGGATACAAGACTGTTTATACGGCTAGGACCAGATCACCCGGCCTGCAGAGGGGGCTCCTTTGCCATTTTTACGGCCCTGAAAGACTCCCTTGGCCCAGACGTGAAACTCCTTAAAGAAGTCCAGGAGGTTAAGACTGGTTTTGCCCTCTGTACTGGCTCTTCTGAGGCGCTCACGGCCTTAGAAACTAAACTCCCTCTTCTTACAACCCTCTTCCCAGATAGCAAGATCGAACGCCAACCAGACTGGGTATCATATAGGTTATCAAACATTCCCCGCACTGTCACGACACTCAGTCAAGGTGGAACCCTCGTCTCTCACCCGGTAAATGCCAATACTATTACAGATGCTATCCTCTTTACGGCTGAACAAGCTCCGGTACAGACTGTTGAAACCAAAACCAGCTCCGAAAACGGCTCCTTCCATACAACCTGGATAATCAGCTTTAAAAAGAACTCCCACCAACCCCTCCCACGTACCTTACGGATCTTAGGCACAGCTGCCTATTGTACGGTATTAGTCTCACGCCCATCCGTAATCCAGTGTACCCGATGTTTCCATTGGCATAATACCAGAAACTGCATCCGTCCCCCTAGCTGTAGGATTTGTGGCTCTAGGACACACCACGAGGCCCAACATACAGCCCGTTGCGGAACAACCTCCCCCCATAACTGCCCTGCAAGATGCCTTCACTGTGGCGGCCCTCCCTCCGCAGACGATCTATCCTGTCCGATACGGCCTGGGAAAAGACCCCTCTCAAAGGCCGAACGCAAAGCGGTCTTAGATATCACTAAGCCAGCCTGGAAAAAAGCCTGTCTAACTGCAGGATGTTCCCCCCCCCTTCTAGAAACCGTCCCAGATGTCCTCCCGGACCGTATTACGGCCCCTCGACCGATAACCCCACCTGGTATGGCCTGTAATCTGGAGATCTCCTTCACAGAAAGAACTACGGCCCATAAGGGCCGCTTCTACGATGCAGCCCCTGACCTATCTAATCTACCTGTTCTAGGTCCAAACGCATTCCAAGCCCTCGCTAATGCCTAGACCTCTACGGACACCTTCCGGCCCACTTTCGGTCCTCCAAATCAATACCGGTCGCGGATCTGCTTCTTATAAGCTGGCTCTCATACTGGCTTACAACTCCCTTATTGATGTTATCTTTATTCAAGAACCATATATCTTCCCAGATCGCCTACGGAGGAGATTACAAAAAGACACTCTGCATACGAGACTTTTATACCACAAGACGACTGGACGACCCGTCCCCGGGCTATCACGTATGTCCGGAAGGAGTGCGGACTCCGAGTCTCTCAACTTCACCCGTTTCCGACCCGTGACATTGTTTACCTTCAACTACAAACCCGGAACTCACTCCCGGTCACTTTAATTAATCTCTATAATGCTCCGACAGGCTCTACGGATGCACATGCAGCCCTAGACTCCCTCTTATCCTTCCCCCCCCCCAGCTTACCCACTTTTATAGCAGGGGATTTTAATCTACTAGGACAACGATGGGACCCATCCGTAACACATGAGTCTCCACTTACAGTTCAACTTACAGACTGGCTAGACCAGAACCACTTCTCCTTCACGTCCGAAATAGGCCTTCCTACCCATAATAGGGGAAATATTCTAGACCTGGCATTTGTTTCCAGCCTGTACCCAGCCTCAACCCACCTGGCGGACTATCTCAATGTTACGTCAGACCACATCCCCTTACTTACGACTATCCACTGGGACCTCGCCCGCACTACTCCCTCTCCCCGACTCCGCCTTAACACGCTTAACCTAGAACGGTTCCGGAGTCTCCTCATAAGCAACTACCAGTCTATCCCCCCCTTTTAGACTGCCCATCAAATGCAGAACTAGATAATTTCACAGCAAGCCTAATAAGAGCTATACTTTCCTCATATGAAGGCTCAGCAAAGAGGGGTCTTGGCCAAGGTACGGGCCACCCCTGGTGGAACGACGACTGTAAAGCAGCCGTACAAAATGATAGATACTCCCGAACAGTCACTTCCGCCCGCAACCTCGGCAACACGGTCCGTAACGCAAAGAGAGCCTACTGGAACAAGAAGATACACGAGGTCGAGGCTCTTATGGACGTTTACAAGATGACGAAGTAGCATAAGTCCACCGGTTCCTACCGGAGCCCCCCCTTTGCGGACCTGCAAAACCCCTCCGCAGGCCTTACGGCTGATATCTCAGGAAAATGAGACATCTTACTCCGGAACCTACTCTCTAACATGGCTGCTACAGAAGACATACCCCTCGACTCGCCTACGACTGCCCCCCGCACTATAGACTTCCCTCCTATCACCTCTGAAATGGTCCGCAATGCCATGCTGAAGGCTGGTAACACTGCTCCAAGGCAAGACGAGATCCCTACAGCTATCCTACGGATGGTCTGGCCAATTATAGAACCATCCGTAATAGACCTCTACCAGAAGTGCCTCAATTCCGGCTACCACCCGTCTCTGTTTCGTTCCGCAACTTTAGTGATTATCCCGAAGCCAAAAAAGCCAGACCAGACCTCTCCAAGAGCCTACCGGCCAATAGCACTCCTGTCAGTCCTAGGTAAAGGTCTTGAACGTCTACTAGCTCGGAATATATCATGGCTAGCTATTAAGTTATGGATCCTTGCGAACCAACAATTTGGTGCCCTTCCCTTACGGTCATCTGTAGACCTCACCTCCTGCCTTACGCACGATGTTGAAACGGCCCTAAACCGTAAACTACAGGCATCCCTCTTAACGATAGATGTGAAAGGAGCATTTGACGGAGTCCTCCCAGGCCGCCTAGTCCGCCGTCTTCGAGAGCAAGGATGGCCCAACCACCTCGTCCGCTGGGTCCAATCATTTATTACAAATAGGTCCGTACAAATCCGTTTAGACAGTGAAACGGGTCCCTCAACCCCCTTAAATTGCGGACTCCCACAAGGGTCTCCAATCTCTCCAATCCTCTTTATGCTATACTTAGCTCCCCTCTTCTGGCTTGGCTGTCCTAGGACTCGTTTCGGGTACGCGGACGACGTTGCTCTCTTAGCCATATCCTCAGATCTTGCCCGTAACTGCGAGAAGTTACAGACAGACTTGAAAGAAATCCTAGACTGGGGTCTAGAAGAAGGGATCACGTTCGACCCATTAAAATCTGAATTACTCCACTTTTCCCGGAAAAGGAAGCTAGGTACCAAGGCGTTTCCTGGTGTTACGGCCGGCACTCATACTATACGGTCCTCTACAGACCCGGTCCAGTGGTTAGGTGTTTACTTCGACCGTAAACTCAACTTCGCATACCACGCCATAGTCCTTACTCAAAAAGCACTTCATACAAGCAACGCTATCCGCAGTCTAAGTAAAACGGTCCGTGGAGTGCCCCCCCACCTCCTACAAAAGGCCGTTATAGCTACAGTCCTCCGAGTTGGATACTTTGCGGCTGAGACGTGGTGGCCTGGCTGTAGTCACTGGACAAACAACCGTCGAATATCAACACAAACTAGTGCCCACCTACGGCTACTTGACAAACTAACATATAATAGTGCTAGGGCAATCTTGCCAGCCTACCACACCACCCCAACGCCAGCCCTATTAAAGGAATCTGGCATCCTACCAGCCGAAATAGAGCTCAATAAGCTCTCACGGACGTATGCAGCTCGCACTGCAAGACTAGACCCAAGACACCCCCTCCGCATACGGGCCATGAAGGTACGTATGTCGGGCCAGCCAACCTTCCGCTTCGCCCGCCAGATACTAGCCCTACCTCAGGCCGAGCATGTCGATCCGATCAGATGGCCCCCATGGGAGCCGCAAGAGAGCCGTAGACTCTCCGAAATCAGGATATATGGCCCACTTGAACGGACAAAGGAAGATGCAGCCAAAGACTTTATGGACTTCCTACCTACAATTCCGGCTAGCGATATCCAGGTCTATTCTGATGGGTCAAAAGCTGAAGGCACAGATGGAGCCACAGGTGCAGGATCTGTTACTTATCAATACGGCCTCCTACTAGACCGCCAAGTAACCTCACTCGGCCAGAATGCTGAAGTCTTCGATGCCGAGGCCATTGCGGCCCTTAACGGAGCAAAACAGGCCCTTACCCTACCATCTACAAGGTTCACTACAGATCTGTGGATATTCCTCGATAACCTAGAAGTCGCAATCCGGCTCTTAGGGAACTTCACCGGCTCCTCTCAGTCAGTCTTCCAGGAATTCCATGAGGTGACCCGTCAATGGCCTGAAAGGACTCGCCTCCCCCACACACGCCCAGGTATGGTCCGTATCCGATGGGTCCCAGGCCACTTACAGGTCCCTGGCAACGAAAAAGCAGATAAAGCAGCCAAAGAAGGGGCCTCCCTCCCCTCTCCACAAAACCCAATCTGTACCCTTGCAAGCCTCCAGCGGATGGCCCGTAAGGCAGCCCACAATGAAATCACCCAGCTATGGACACTGGTCGCGCCAAACAACTATAAGGATCTCCAGATCTGTTACGGTCCCTCCTCGTCCATCCTCCACCTCCCCCGGGTGACTGCTGGCCGAATCCTAGCCATACGGAGCACCCACGGAGACTTTGCGGACTACAATGACCGCTTCCACCATGAAGATGCGGACTTACTCTGCTCCTGCAGTAAGCGGAAGTCCCCCTTACACTTCTTCTTC